>CAUYRT010019294.1:0-10893 GCA_963574885.1 Lepilemur ruficaudatus
TTGTCTAATTAGTCATCCTTTTTTTTAGTTTACTTTTTTTTTATTATGGTAGAAGACACATAAATTTACTATTTTATATTTTTGAGATGGAGTTGCACTGTGTTGCCTAGGCTAGTGCCATGGTGTCAGCCTAGCTCACAGCAACCTCAAACTCCTGGGCTCAAGCGATCCTCCTGCCTCAGCCTCCCAAGTAGCTGGGACTACAGGCATGTGCCACCATGCCCGGCTAATTTTTTCTATTTTTAGTAGGGACCAGTCTTGCTCTTGCTCAGGCTGGTCTCAAACTCTTCAGCTCAAGCTATCCTCCCGCCTTGGCCTCTTAGAGTGCTAGGATTACATGTGTGAGCTACCACACCCTGCCTGAATTTACTATTTTAACCGTTTTTAAGTGTGCAGTTCAGTGGCACTAAGTGCATTTACACTGTTGTGCATCCATCGCCACTATCCACTTCTAGAACTTTCTCTCCCCACACTGAAACTCTGCACCTGTTCAGCACTAACTCTCCATTCCCTGTCTCCCCACCAGGCCCTGGTAACCACCATTCTACTTTCTGTCTCTTATGGGCGTGACTGGTCTAGGTACCTCACATAAGTGGAATCATGCAGTAATTGTCCTTTTGTGTCTGGCTTATTTCACTTAGCATAGTGTCCTTGGGTTCGTCATGTTGTAGCATGTGTCAGAATTTCCTTCTTTTTTTTTAAAATTTATTTATTTTTTCCTTTTTTTCTCAACCCAGATTTTCTTCCTTTTTAAAGCTGAGCAATATTTAATTGTATGTACATGCCACATTGTGTTTATCCATTCACCTGTTGATGGACATTTGAGTACAGTCACTTTTTAAATTCAGTTTGTTTTCCATCCATCTCCAGCTGGGTCTGATAACCTTTCCTTTTGTACATGGACTTTTCTCTAAAGCAGCCTTTTAATCTTAACTGTGTTTCAGTTGCTCATTTTGGGTGCTTTCTTATTTAGAAATGAAGCCCAAGAAGAGATATATAAAAAGGGACAGTCCAAAAGAATATGGGGTGAGCTCTACAAGGTAAGACTCTTAAATTCTCTTTCATTGAGTGATTTCTTTGGCTTTCATGATTTTATATGAGAATACTGGTTTTGATACATTGAAGCTCTGTTGGGCAAAGTACAGACTCTGCTGCCTGTTCCATCCTCTTCTCCCATCCCAAAGAAATTAGGATTGATGTAGCCATGCATGGTGTATTACCATTGTTTTAGGTAACCAACTTTTTAGAATTGTAAAAGAGTAACAGCTACCTTTTATACACTCATACATTACCTGTCAATATTTCTTTAGATTACCTGCTAAAGTGATATTCCTATTTAAATTTATTATACCTGGGTAGAGCCACATGTGAAGTTTTAAGCTATTTAGTCCACCCATCTCCTTTTATAGGTGAGGACACCTGTCTAGAAATACCTTACCGAGCTTACCCAGCTCATTAGTAGAAGAGGCATTGCATATTGTGATTCTTGATCCAGTGCTCTTTAATTGGCTGATTTTATGCGCACACATTAATAATAATCTTGGGAAGAAAGACCTTCAAGCGTAGTCACATAATTAAACCGTAATGTAGTTGGAAACTAGTACCATAAAGGCAAACTACATTTTTAAGTTTTCTATGAAATACGTAAAACTTATAACAATAGAAACTTACGGAAGTCTAAGGAGTAAATCATTCAGTTCAGTAATCATAGTAGTTATGAAATAAGATGGACTTCATCTAACTTGTTTTCCTGTTTGAAATTTGTCAAATTCAGATACCCACAGGATGATAAAACCTTTTGTATTCTGATCTCTGAGCATTGAGATTGGCTACAGTCTACTCTCCCCACAGCTGTTTTGAAATTATCTCTAAATGTTATTTTTTCCAGTTTCCCTTAAATGTCACCCCTTTGTGTTTATCCCATAGCAAATCATTTTGCCTCTTTAAATTTGCAGGTGATAGATTCATCAGATGTTGTAGTTCAAGTTCTTGATGCTAGAGATCCAATGGGTACTCGTTCCCCTCACATTGAGACTTACTTGAAAAAGGAAAAACCCTGGAAACACCTCATTTTTGTTCTTAACAAATGTGACCTTGTTCCAACCTGGGCAACAGTAAGTATAGCTACTAATCCAAAACAGTCTGGTCAAGACCACTCAACTTGTATAGACCTTGAAGTATCTGTTAATAAATCAGTTTTGTGGTTTTTAGGATAACGTGTTGCACTTTGGAGATTGCTCGTAGGCATTGGGGTGTTCTCCTTGAAAACAAAACTTAAATGTGCATCATTGCTGATGGGCAGAGGCCCCTTTGGAAGGAGACAGTCGCCGCCACCACTGGCCTGCTTCACATTATGTTCCATTAACTGTGCTTAGTAGCAATGAAGGCATTTTGGGAATATTGTTTCGCATTTATAAGACAAAAGACAAAGCATTAACTGTCATAGTTGAAGAAAACATTTCAAAGAAATATAGCTAACATTTTTCTTAGACAACAGTGTATTTGGAACACAATCCTGTAATTCAAGCTCTGATTCTTCCGCATATTGTAAATAAACAAGCTACGATTTACCAGCATGCCTCTTTCCCTCTCTTTAGAAACGATGGGTTGCCATTCTCTCCCAGGATTACCCAACACTTGCTTTCCATGCAAGTCTCACTAACCCCTTTGGCAAAGGGGCGTTCATTCAGCTTCTGCGGCAGTTTGGAAAGGTATGGAGACCTGATCTGTTTCCCCTGGCGTTGTGTAGCTGTGAGTTTGTGTAAGAATCTTGCTTGCCACAGGATGGCACCCAGTTACCAGCTTCGCTTCCCTCATCTTGCTGTGTTTTATAGAGATGTAAAACTCACAGAGCCTGTGGATTGGAAGGGATTCTGAAATGTTTTCTTGCTCAACCTTTGACCCCATCCCTGACCAGCATCACTTCCCTTTCTGCCACATCCCTGGCACCTCATGGTCCAGCCTCTGCTCGAGGACGGACCTCCTCCCCACTCTCTTTGTTCTCCACCCTGGGCTTTCAGGACTTGCCCTGCTTCCTCTGCCTTCGGGCCTGTGCAGTTTCTGTGTCCCCTGGCTGCACGGGACCTTGGCAAAACTCAAGCCTCAGATCCCTGGTCAGCTGTCAGTTCCTCAGGGAATCCCTGAAACCGCATCAGCTTATCAAATGTTACCATCACAGCTTCATCCTCTATCCCTGTTCTTTTGAATTTGTGTATTTGATTAATGCTACCTGGCTTCTAACAAAAGACACACATCTCCTGTTCACACTTCCCCACTTCTCAGAAGCAAACACTTCCAATCCTTAGCTATTATTTCTGTTACTTTCCTTCATACTTTAGTGCAAGCTTATGATGTTATTTCTTGATCTCCCCCAACACATCACCCCAGTTTTAGATGCTTATTAATTTCCTGCTATGGAAAATGAGGATTCAGTTTCTCACAGCCATCCCCCCTCCCTCTACACATACTCTCCTCCCTCTGTTTTCCCTATATTTTTGGGCAATAATGTTGAGTTACATTATTATTCATTCAGTGTTTACATTATTATGATGGTGAAGTATTGAGCCACATGGTATGCTATGACTGTAATTCTTTTCTGATAGAAGCCTTCATTTTCCCTGGTGTTACTTTGCTGTGTTTTATTTGTTTCTGTCACTAACGTGCCCCCAAATTCTCTGCTAGCGTGGGAACTTCCAGGATGTGCAGGCACAGCACGTTGTCCCTTTGGTGGCTAGCCCTCTGTCCCCCAGTCGGGACTGGCTGCCCTCCAGGCCTGCTGCAGCGTCGTCTCTCAGGGATTTTCTTTCACCATCGTCCTCAGAATTCTAATGGCTGTTTTCCTGTATTGAATTCCTTGTTTATCGGATCCCTTTTCTTTTCTGGTTACTCCTTCCTTTTGGTGGAACATATTTTCCAAAGTTTCTTGAGAAGCATGCTTAGAAAGAATGTTTTCAGAGGTACCTTGTGTTCCGAAAGTACCTTTCTTCTACCCTCATACCTTTTCTTCTCAGAATGTTGAAGGCACCACTGCATTGTCTTCTGAGAGATCTCAGGCCATTCTGACTCTTAATCTTTTGCGGCTGTGATCTTTTCTTAAAATTCCTCTTGTTCTAAAGCGTCACAATGATGTGCCTCAGTGGCGCTTTTACTGTTTAGCGAGCTAGGCATTTCTGGGGCTTTCAGCCTGATACTGTCTTACGTTATTTCTTTGACATTTCCTATCCCTCTCTATTGTCTGCATTCTTGTTTAGAAATTTCGTTTTACCTCCTGGTTGAATTCTTTAATTTTCTTGTCATTATTTTGATACATACAACATTTTGCTCTATTTTCTGGGCCATTCCCTTGACTTGATCAGTGAGCTGTTCTATCACAAATTTATTTTGCCTTTCACTTTTAATTTTTAATTTCTGAAAGTAATTGTTTAACTCTTGATTTGCCCTACCCTCTTTGACATCTTATTTTACTGATGCAATGTCTTCTCTGTCTCTCTGAGACTGTTAATAATGGTGACGTTTTGGAATTTTCCTCTCTGCTTGCGTTGATTCTGTCCCCTCCAAGTTTCCATTAGAGTCACACTTCAAATGTCTGGTTATTCTTGGTTCTCCGTTCATGTTTAAGAGCAAGGGACTAAAGAGGGATAGAATTTTTTGTTGTCGCATGGGGTGGGCTTGTTGACTGATAAACTTCACTATAGGGTGATTGGTTAGAAACCCAACTGTTTTGTTGGAGGATACCCTATAGATGGCACTGTCTGTAGATCTTTTTTCTTGGGCTTGTGAGTTTCCCCAGAAAAGAATCTTCCAGTCTCCAGCTCTGGGGGTGTATAAGCCTGGCTGCCAGGGTTCTGGGTACTCAGTGGGAATAGGGGGTTGGGGGTCTCACTATTCAATATTTAGACTGTTAATCACTCTGGGAGTACCTGCCTTTAGCTGCTGTTATCTCTAAATCTAGGATCCCTTTCAGGTCTGAAAATTAAAGATACATTCAGACATGTAGGAATTGCAAATGTTTATTTCCTAAGGCTCTGGGCTGCTTCTGGGGTAGAGAAGTTTTGTGCCCATGCTGAGTGAGGAGATTGTGGAGGGGTGTGGCTGCTTCCGGAGACTTCTGCCAGTCCTCTTGTCCTACCCCTAGGGGCAACTACTGTCAATTCCTGGGGCTTTCTGTGATCATTGGCATCATTACTGCTGGGTTTTTTAGTTTTTCTATCTTTGCAACCACCTAGCTTTTATATTTTATGGTGAACCAGGTTAGATACTACTTTTTAGTGTCTAGTATTTTATTTAACATCACGTTAATTTTCATTGTCTCATCTCCACCTTATTCTTTGTTTGATATTATGTGTTTGGTTCTATTGGATTAAAAGTGTAAATGCGCACTGCTGTCTTTCTGGCGGAGTTAGGGAGGGAGTGCGGTTAGCATCTTCAGTCGGAAGGCCCCATCCGTGCATGGGCCTCTTCTGGATAACAGGCTGAGCTCTGTCTCCCTGAGACTTTCACCCAATAGTCTAACTTTCGAGCTTGCCCCTTTTTCATTTGTTGTTTATTTTTGGCAGTGAAAACACAAAATGTATTTTGCAGAGAAAAGGAGGGTTGAGTCATGGGACTGTCAGTTGGGAAATCTGTTAAAATTTTCTTTCCTGAAGACATTTTATCAGTGAATTGTATTGTTCTAAATTGATGACTAATGAGCTGTTTCTTCCCATGTTTCTTGACCTACATACTTTTAACCTTAAACGTTGAAGGATAATTTCACATAGATGATTGAGGAAGTGACTCACCTCTGATTTATTAATAAGCATAGGTATCCAGCTCACACAGATTATGTAGGTCGTGTGTGTCAAGGCTTTAGATCAAGTTGTATCAAGAGTTTTGCATTGTATTCTTGATATTAGCAAATTAACACATCCTGCTTGTCCAAAGGGATATTCATGACTGCATGTATGTGGTGTGTATCCTCCTTTTGAACAGTTACACACTGACAAGAAGCAGATCAGTGTCGGGTTCATTGGCTATCCAAATGTTGGCAAGAGCTCTGTGATAAACACATTGCGTTCCAAGAAAGTTTGCAACGTGGCCCCCATCGCAGGTGAAACGAAGGTATGTCTGGCTCAGGAGGCTGTTACTTCTGCATATTTTATTTCCACGGAGGGTGATTGTTTAAGACATGGAGATTTCTGTCTGCTTCTCTTGAATGCAGACTACCACTGGGAGTTGAGGTTCTCCACATAATAGTTTGGAACATACCAGAGTTGTTTCTGCCCACTTTGATAAGACAGAGAATACTTTGTATGCCACTGTGTGGCTGTGGTGTGATTTGGTTAATGTGATTCATGTTTAAGTCTGTTTTAAATTGTCACGCCAACATTTTACTTTGGTAAACAAAACAAACCCAAGAAAACTTAAAGCCTGGGTTAAGAATGAAAACTCAACCTTAGGGTAGGTTCTAAGAATTGGGGTCATATCCTAGAACACAGAGTGTTTGGGGGACAGCATGGTTCTGCTTAAAGGCAAAGAGGCTAAGCAGTACTACGCTTCCAGGAGTACTTTTAAAACTCGGGGAAAGGTTCATTGAGTATTATTGCATGATACTAAGTAGAAATCCTGTCGCTGCGTTATTTTTAGACTCTTAGCTGATGGAAACTATAGTTTATATTTAGTGGCAGTGTCTTGTGCATGGCACAGATAGAGGAAAGAGTTAGTAGCTTAATTATTCAACAGGTTACTTTCCTTTAACTCCTCCTTCCCTCCTTTCTAACTTCATACGTGAGCATCAGTGGTGTGTAAAATCAGAGTCCTAGTATTTGACACAGGACATCTCTGACTTTTTTCTGTCTTTAGGTCTGGCAGTATATTACCTTGATGAGTCGGATATTCTTGATCGACTGCCCAGGTGTGGTTTACCCCTCTGAGGACTCTGAGACAGACATCGTGCTAAAAGGAGTTGTGAGTATTTGGTCCTGATGGGCCATTTGTGTTTTGGGGAGAGTGTTCTGTAGGGGACCCTGGATACCTTTGCTTTTTACTCATTGTGAAGGCAGTCTGGGGTCAGCCTGTCTGACCAAACTTGAGGAACATGAAGCTAAACAGGGCAGCCTCTCAGTGTAAGCCTGTTTGAGTAGTTAGTGGAACCATAGGCATATCTGGTCAATATCATCCCACAAAAGCGTTCATAGTTTACACACACGATCCAAAGGGAAGCAGGGCCTGTTTATGCTTAGTGATAATTCGTCTTCGTGGGTTTATGGGTTGAGTCATTTTGGAACCCAGTCGTTTCCTCACTTGTTTCTGAATATGACTGAGAACGTTAAATGGTTCCACTTAACCTTAGCCGTGCTTCTGGCTATACATCCTGTGCACATTCCTCTCCTGTCTTACACTATTCCATTCTTTCTGTGTCCTGGGATTGGCAGGCTTTTAACCATTTCTGCAAGTGAGTAACAGGAAGCATTCCAAGTTTAAACTGCTTGCGGAAGCCACACAGTTAGTTTGTGGTGAGCTGTGATTAAGGCTGAGTTCGGGGCTTCATGGCTGTGGTCAGCCTTCAGTGGTGCTCCCTGCAGCTGACCGTGCCTAGCCACCTCGGAGACAGGCTCCTACTAGGCTCCACTTGCCTTGTGATGTTGAAATCTATTTTCAAATAGTGTCATAAAGAACACAGGGAACTTCACTACTTCCACAACAGACTTCATAAGCAGGAGATTTCATATTAACATTTAGGTTCAAGTGGAAAAAATTAAGACTCCCGAAGACCACATTGGTGCTGTACTTGAACGAGCAAAGCCAGAATATATCAGCAAGACATACAAGATTGATTCTTGGGAGAATGCTGAGGACTTTCTTGAGAAGCTGGCTTTCCGGACTGGGAAGTTACTAAAGGTGAGTCAGGGTTTGTGAGAACGTAGACTGGTACATAGTGCAGGCATGTGTGTATGTGATGTGGACCTTTTTTTGTATGCATTGTGTGAGCATACAAAATGGTGTGCTCATTGTCCCAAAGCGGGTGATGAACTGGGACAATTAAAATGCCCCCAAAGTGGGAGGTGGTTTTGTTCATTGAATTTAATTGGGAATCTTTCCGTGCCATTTCAGGGAGGAGAGCCTGACCTGCAGACCGTGGGTAAGATGGTTCTCAATGACTGGCAGAGGGGCCGGATTCCTTTCTTTGTGAAGCCGCCCGATGCAGAGCCACCTGCAGCCCCCCAGGTAAAAACAGTGGACCCACCTCTTGGAAAGCATGGTTTCTCTAGATGGGGTGTAGCTTTTGGTTGTCTCCCTTTATGGAGCATCTTTTCCTGTGTGGTAGGTATTTGGACTCCAGTGTCTCTCATTCCAGTGTGCCAATGCTGTGGCCTTGTTGAGGGGTGCATTTGGAGGCTAATAAATAGATATTTGAGCGAAGACTAAGCTTAGATACCAGTCTGTAGGGCCTTGGAAAGAGACGGCTCACTAAACGTAAGTGATCTTCTGACAGCCATGTGTTGTCTCATGCTTGAGGAACAGAATCATTGCCAAAGTTCGTTTGTTTAACAAACATTTACTGACATCAACCATGTGCCAGGCACAGGGAACATAGGAACGAATAACAGCCCTCACCCTCGAGAAGCTCATGATTAGTGGGAGAGGAGAGAGAGACGATCAATATTCGGGGAAAGAAGTCGTGGGTTTGAGGCCTTTGGCTGTGTCAAAGAGGCTTCCCTACTGTCCTGTTTCCCACACCCCTGCAGTACACTGCCGCAGGGCTCAACATCAGTGCTTCGCTTTTCTGTTTCTAGGACTTTTTCAGAACTCAACCAGGTATCTTGAAGAGGTGGCTTCACATTTTGCTTCTGTGCTAATCCTGCTGGGTCTGTACAGCTCTAGCTTCTTCTTACCCGAGCTCCATTCCCAGAGACGCAGGTGTAGCTCAGTGTTCCCAGAATATATTCTCCAGCATTTTACAATTAGCATGCCTGAAACTGACGTTAATCAACCTTCTCCTCTCTCTGTCAGAACCACCAAACAACCAAACAAAACAGTTCTCTCCCTCTTCTTTATATTAAGTTATTCATTTGTTGGTACACTCACGCGTTGAGTGCTGAGTGAACTCACATGTCCTCTGTGCCAGGTAGTCTTCTGGGTACTGGAGGTGCTTCAGTGAGAAGCAGACGAGGCCCTGCCCTCCTGCACTTATATTCCGGTGGGGGAGTATGTGGTTTTTTTTCCTGACACCAAATATGTGTCTTTTTCCCACACTGATGCTACGCTTTTTGACACCAGCTAAGTAACTAACAATTAGATTCGATTCTGACACAATCTGCCAGGGTTAATGCAGACGCCACAGGTTAAGGCCTCAGTCCCACATGCCTGCCCTCACTTCAGATGCCAGCTGCAGGCTACCCACACTTAGGCCCTGCTGACAACAAATTTAGGGGTTTTGGGATTTGATAATTTGCTAGAATGACTCAGAGGACACAGGGAAGTACATTACTTATGATTATAGTTTATTATAAAGGATAAAGCTCAGGAACAGCCAATGGGAGAGAAGCACAGGCATGGAAGAGGCACAGAGCTTCCTGCCTTCTCAGGGCAGGTCTCCTCCCAGTACGTCGATGGGTTCACCAAGGCAGCAGCTCTCAGAACCCCAGCATGTAGGGTTTTTATGGAGGTTTCATTGCATAGGCACGATTGATTAAATCTGTGGCAGTAGGTGACTGGACTCAATCTTCAACCCCTCGCCTTTCCCCAGAGATGGGAGGTGGGGCTGAAAGCTGCAACTGTCCAATCAAGTGCTTGGTCTTTAGGTGACCATTGCCCTATCCTGAAGCTATCTGGGGGCCCCATCATGAGTCACCACATTGGTGTAAAGTCTTGTGTGGTGCTAAGGGACTTGTTATGAATAACAAAAGACACCCATCACTCAGGAAATTCCTAGGGCTTTAGGAGCTCTGTGCCAGGAACTGGGGAGGAAGACCAAATATATATACATACATATATATATATACACACACACACACACACATATATATATATATATAAAATATCACAGGGAAACAGATAAATGTGCAATGACAGGAAGTATTGTCTGCTGTGAGGGAAGCTGAACCAGGTGAGGGGTTTGAGGGAGACACAGGAGTACATTTGTGTAAGGGGTGGTCAGGAAAGGGCTCTGAGGAAGTGGCATTTTAGCAGAGACCCAACGAAAGGAGACAGGAGCCATGCAGATGTCTTAGGAGAACATTCCAGGCAAAGGGAGCAGCGCATCCAAAGCACCTGAGGCAGGAGTGTGCTTGGTGTGTCCAGAGTGCTGAAGGAAGTCACTGTGGCTTGAATGCAATGGGCAGGGGAGGGTGGCTTGATGGGAAGCTGTTGCGGGGCTTTGAGTGAAAGAGCATTTGAGTCTGAGGATCATTCTGGGTGCCTGTATGTCTCTGTCACTGCTGTCTTGTGACCCTGTGTAGAAACACTGGAATTATCTTCAGTCTTTCCTCCATATTTAGCCTTTAAGTTTAGATAATTAGTTCAGAAAATTCTTAAGAGCTATGTGTCCTCTCTTCTGTGATTCTCTTTTTTTTTTTTTTTTTTGATTTTTGAGACAGAGTCTCACTCTGCTGCCCGGGCTAGAGTGAGTGCCGTGGCGTCAGCTAGCTCACAGCAACCTCAAACTCCTGGGCTCAGGCGATCCTCCTGCCTCAGCCTCCCGAGTAGCTGGGACTACAGGCATGTACCACCATGCCCGGCTAATTTTTTCTATATATTTTTAGTTGGCCAATTAATTTCTTTCTATTTTAAGTAGAGACGGGGTCTCGCTCTTGCTCAGGCTGGTTTCGAACTCCTGACCTTGAGCAATCCGCCCGCCTCGGCCTCCCAGAGTGCTAAGATTACAGGCTTGAGCCACCAGGCCCGGCCTAGACC
>CAUYRT010019296.1:0-59694 GCA_963574885.1 Lepilemur ruficaudatus
ATTTACAGATTCAACGCAATTCCCACCAAAACACTAATGTCATTTTTCACAGATCTAGAAAAAACAATCCTAAATTTCACATGGAAGCAAAAACAGAGACCAAATAGCCAAAGCAATCCTAAGCAAAAGAACAAATCTGGACACATTACATCACCCAACTTCAAATCATACAAGGCAACAGTAACCAAAACAGCACAGAACTGGTATAAAAGTAGACACACACACCAATGGAGCAATAGAGAACCCAGAAATAAAGCCAAATACCTACAACCAACTGATCTTCGACAAAGCAGACAAAAGCATACACTGGGGAAAGGATATCCAATTTATTTATTAGATAGCCTTATGCAGAAGAATTGAAACTGGATCCCTATCTCTCACCATATACAAAAATTAACTCTAGATGGATTAAAGACTTAAATGTAAGACCAGAAACCATAAAAATTTTAGAAGAAAACTTAGATAAAACTATCCTTCACATTGGCCTAGGTAGGCAAAGAATTTATGATTAAGACCCCAAAAACAAATACAACAAAAAACAAAAATAAATAAATAGGACTAAATTAAACTACAAAGCTTCTGCACATCAAAAGATATAATCAACGGAGTAAACAGACAACCTACAGAATGGGAAAAAATATTTGCAAGCTATACATCTGACAAATGCTTATTATGCAGAATCTATAAGGAACTCAAATCAGCAAGAAAAAAACAACCCCATTAAAAAGTGGTCAAAAGACATGAATAGATATTTTTCAAAAGAAAAAAAAATGGCCAATGTATGAAAAAATGTTCAATATCACTAATCATTAGGAAATGCAAATTAAAACCACAATGACATACCACCTTATCCCTGTCAGAATGGCCTTTATTAAAAAGTCAAAAAACAATGCATCCTGGCACAGATGTGGTGGAAAAAAATTCTTATGCCCTGTGGTAGGGATATAAATTAGTACAACCTCTATGGAAAAGAATATGGAGATTTCTCAAAGAACTAAAAGTAAACCGACCATTCACTTGATCCTGCAATTCCACTACTGGGGATCTACCAAAACAAAAAGAAATCGTTTTATAAAAAAGACATCTGCACTTGTATGTTTATCACAGCACTATTCACAATTTCAAAGATATGGAACCAACCTAAGGGCGGACTAACTGATTAGCTGATCAAGAAAATGTGATATATATATATATATATATATATATATATACCATGGAATACAACACTGCCATCAAAAAAGAATGAAATAGTGTCTTTTGTGGCAAGTTGGATCGGATTAGAGGCCATTATTATAAGTGGAGTAACCCAGGGACAAAGAACCAAATACCACATGTTCTCACTTATAAGTGAGAGTTAAGCTATGGATATGCATGGTCATGCAGGGTGACTTAATGGACACTGGAGACTTAGAAAGGGGAGGACGGGAAGGGGGTGTGGGCTAGAAAATTAACTATTGGGTACAATGTACACTATTCAGTTGATGGGTATATTAAAAGCCTACACTTCTCCACTATGCAATTCGGCCACGTAACGGAAAACCACTTGTACCCCCATATCTATTTTAATAAAAAATTTTTTTGAAAAAAAATAACTATGTATATGAATAAATAAAATTTTAGCCAAATCTGAAGAGTGATCAATATAAAACAAAAAGCAGCTAAGAAAAAAGACTGTAAAAGATCAGAAGCAAATATAGACAACTAACAAGTTATATTTCCAAGCTTTGATATTTGGGGCATTTATGCCTTCCATCTCAAATGCCATAAAACATTATTATATATACCTATGTATAAGTATTAAAATGCTATGACACTGTATGTTTCCTCTCCAACTTACTGCCTTACATACAAGTGGCCTGTGTGTCCCAAAACAATTAGTCTCAAATGTGGATGTGCATCAAATTCATCAGGGAAATTTGTTAAAAATGCAGTTGTCTCAGCACCACTCTAGACTTACTGAATCTGAATCTACCGTAAAAGAAAGCTAATTTTATGAAGTGATCCAAAATGTAAACTCTCCAATAACTGCACAGAACTTTGCTTTCTAGACTGAGTTTAAGATACTCTTTCAGAGTTCTACAGTTATGCTAGCCATCAATTCTAACTTACAATCACACCATGAATGTCAATGAATAAAAACACTGTCACTTCTCCAGTGACGTCTTTCTTGACCCTTCCAGAGCTGGGGTAGATGTCTCAGCTGGATTTGGTGATAGATGCTGCCAGAGAGTCTGCTTTTCCTTTCATAATTCTCATCAGATTTGTAATTGCTTATTTAATATCTAGATTTCTCCAAACTACAATTTACATGAGGGTAAAGACTATGTCAGTCTTGTTTATGAAGTGACCTTAGGGCCTAGGGCATATGTTTGAATGAATAAATGAATGAGCAGGAGCCAATACTGCTAAAAAAAAAAAATGGGATTAGATTATGAAGGATTGATATGGCAAGCTAAGGAGTTTGGACTTTGTCATATAGGCAACCAGAACCCAAAGTAGAATAACTTGAAGAAAGTTGTATTTTTAGAATGTTAATCTGGCACTGTTCTATGATATGACAAATTAGAGTAGACCAAGATTGGGGATCAGGAGAAGAGCAAGTAAATTACTATAACCATCTATCTAGGTGTGATGTGGTAAGGACTTAAACTAGGAGTAGTGGCAGTAGAACTGGAAAGAAATGAATGTTGGAAACATTATGAAGGGCTTAATGACATAAAAACTTAAGAGTATAAAAATAATTAAAAGTATCAGTGCTAGCCACCTAAACATTTGTACTCCCATATGTTGAAATAAAAAAAAAAAGTATCAGTGCTAGAAATCTCCTTTAAAAGGGAATTTATTAGTTCATCTAACAGCCCAGTCAACAAGCAGCCATGGCTGTACCCAGAGTCTCAAATGACTCAGTTCGGTTTTCCCTCTTACATTCCCTAGTATCAAGAAGTCTCTCTTGGCAAGGCCAGAAATACAGCAGCTTACAGTCAAAAGATTATATCCTTTGGGCTTACTACCTACAAAGAAAGAAACCCTTTATATCTAAAGATCTGTCAAATCTACTGGAAGGACTCTATCTCCATATGCCTACCTATGAAGCAGGCCAGCCAGATTATATGCCCACCCCTATGAAAGAGAAGGAAGGGACATTGTGATTAACTCATCAAGACCACCTGGAGCCAGGGAGGGGCAGTTTCCCAATGACTGCACAAGCAAATAATATACCCTCTCTACAACATAACTGAGCTTTTTTGGCTAGAGTAGCTAAATTTACTCATTGCTTTTGCCTCCTTTAGATATTAGTAAACCTGAGTCTCCAGACTTACAGCTATATAGCTACACAGCTACAAGCCTAGATTACTTACCTTTATTTTAGAAAAGCAGTAGGTCTAGAGGTTAAGACAGAGGATAAGAGACCTAATTGCCTAGATTTAAATCTGTTCCACAATTTACCCCATATATGATACTTCTCTGTCCCTACATTTCCTATGAAAATGAGGATAACAATAATACTTACCTCACAAGGATGTTTTGAGGATTAAATGAATACATAAAAATGTGCTTAGAAGAGTGCCTGCCACATTATAAGTGCTCAGTGTTATGTGTAATTATTTCATGTTTACATAAATGTATAAAAACATATATGGCATTTATGTAGACAACATAAACCTTCCACAGAGAGGTGATTAAGAATGATTTTACATGTAACTTTTCTAACCAATGGTCAAATCTTAATGCTCACTCTACTTAACCTATCAGTGGCACTGGCTATGTTAATCATTCCCTCCTCCTTGACATACAGTCAGCCCACCGTATTTATGGGTTCTGACTCCACGGATGCAACCAAATGAGGATCTAAAATATTCAAAAAACGATTGCATCTGTACTGAACATGCACAGACTTTTTCCCCTTATCATTATTCTCTAACCAAATACAGTATAACTATTTACACAGCATTTACATTGTATTAGGTATTATAACTAATCTAGAAATGACTTAAAGAATAGGGGAAGGATGGAATAGGAGAGGATGTACATAGGTTATATGCACATACGACATGATTGTACATAAAAGACTTGAATATCCACAGATTCTGTTATTCAAGGAAGGTCCTGGAACCCATCTCTCATGATACAGAGGGTTGACTGTACTTCTTTCATTTGACTTCCACAACTCCATGCTCTTGGTATTCCTTCTATTTAACTAAATGTTCTTTCTAAGTCTCCTTTGCTCTTCTCCTTTGCTCTTCTCCTTTGCTCTCTTCTTAATGTTGGAGTGCCCCAGAGCTCAGTCCTTGCACCTCTTTTCTGTTTAGACTTACTCTCTTGCAATCTTATCTAGCCTCTTGGCTAATTAATTCCCAAGTTTTCATCTCTAGCCCAGATCTCTCTCTGAACGCCAAACTTACATATCCTACTCTCTACTTTACATTTCTATCTTGATTGAGGTCAACGGACATCCCAAATCCAATTTTGTGCAAAACTGAACTCCTGGTCTTCTCCCAAAACCTATAGGCTTCCCCCTCATAGTTAATGGCTACACCATCCTTCCAATTGCTCAGGTGAAAAATCTCAGAATTATTCTTGACTTCTCTTTCTCTTATAAAACACATCCATCCAGAACTCCCACTGCGTCAATCTTCAAAACAAACCTAGACTCTAATCACTCCCCTCACCTCCACTGCAACCATCTAGCTCCAAGCCAACTTCACTTCCTGATTATTGTAAAAGCTTCCTAATAGATATCCCAAATTTCTACCCTTGCCCCCCTAATTTAGTCTCAAAACAGCAACCACAGTGAGTCTTCAAAATATGTCAGATCACATTACTCAATTCAAAACTCTTCCGTGGATCCCTATTTCACTTGGAGTAGGTGGAAAGACCTCATTATGTGCAGTATAGGGGCCCTACATGATCAGCCCCACCTCACCGTCCACAACTCTCCTCCTTGCTCACTTAGTTTCAGCTACACTGGCCCCTTTGATGCTTCTCAAACACATAAAGCCAATGCCTGCCCTACGGTCCTGGTACTGGCTTTCTGCCTGAAACAGTTTTTGCCATCCTATGTGTATACTTCCTCAAACTTCAAGTTGACTTGAATGTCACCTTCTCAATGAAGCCTACCCTAAACTGTATTTAAAAATCAATTACCACTACCAATCACCACCTCATCTTCCCCAATTCTCCTTACTCTATTCTTTCTTTTTTCATAGCACTTTTCATCTCCAGGCAAACTTTGTAATTTATATATTAAGCTGTATGTCTATTGCTGGTCTCCGCTATACAGAATATGTGCTCTACAACAGCAGGTATCTTTGTCTATTTTATTGATTGCTATACATATATATATACACACATACACACACACATATATACACACATATACATATATATTTGCCTGATACATAATATATGCTAAATAAATATAACTTACTTTTAAGTTAAATATTTACTCAATGACTCTTATCCCACACTCAACTTCACCTACTTTGAATTACAAAGAAACACAGGTCCATACTAGATCATGCTACTTTAAGTGGGCTTGTCATTGTTCAGTTATGGGGGACCTTATGGGGTAAAAATGGATATGAGGTACCATGAAACTAAAGAGGCATCATCTTAGAAGAAAAAGTTCAAACTTACAAAATGTCTAATTTATAAATTACCAATATGCCTTGTACTGGATTACTAAATTACAGGCCAATTCCCATGATTATAACATCCAAAGCCCAGGAAGTAACTATTTTAAAGAAATATTCCAGAGTCTTTCAGAAATAAAAGTGGCCTGAGATATCAATTGCTTCTTTCATAAATGGGGAAATAAAATCTTCAAGTTCAAGTAACCTTTCCAAGATGACACAACTTGTTAAAGGATAGGTAAGACCCACCAGCATCTAAAAAAACTAAACTGTCATATAAACATGTGATAGGTTTTCCTCATCCATAAATAGTCATCATCTGACACATGGATAAATTTCCTCAAAAGATATGCTGAAGTCTTCTCTTGGCGACAACAATCTACGACCACAATGATTACTTTTTGGCGTTTATAAAACTAGAGTTTTATTCTTATTATGCAAAAAGTTGTTGTTAGATTTACTGAGGTATAATTCACATATAGAAAAATCTCAGGTGTGCACCTTTTAAATGTCCACTTCTATGAACCTTGACAAACATATACAGTTAAGAAAGCATTCCCACTATCTATAAAACATTTCATCATCCCAAAAAGTCCCCTCCTCCATCTCTAGCCTCTGGCAGCCACTAATCTTTTTTCTGTCCCTGTATTTTTTGCCTTTTCCAGGATGGCATATAAATGAAACTATTAAATATACAATATGTAGTCTTTTGTGTCTGGCTTCCTTCAGTTAGCATTATGGATTTGTTGACTGTATCAGTAGTTCATTCCTTTTTAATGCAGAGTATAGATTACCACAGTTTATTTCCATTCACCAGATGATAGATACTTGGGATGTTTACAGGTTTGGGCAATTATGGATAGAATTACTATAAACATTCATGTATAGGTTTTTATACAGACATAAATTTTCATTTCTCTTGAGTAAATAACTAAGAGTAAGATGGCTGGCTTATATAGTAAGCATATGTTTAACTTCATAAGAAACTGCCAGAGTGTTTTTCAAAGTTGCTATATCATTTTGCATTCCTACCAGCAATGCCTGAGAGTTCTACTTACTTGAGAGCTTTGCCAGCATTTGGTATTGTCAGTTTTGTTTTGTTTTTTAACATCAGTCATTCTAATAGGTGTGTAGTGGTATCTTACAGCGGTTTTAACCTGCATTCCCCTAATGACAAATCACACTGAGCATTCTGTCCAAGATTGAAAACCACATAGGCTGGTTTCAGATCTGAATAAATCCACTAGGACCACACTAGATACCTACACTCCCAAAGTAATAAACCAACAGGCAAAAACACCAATGATTTGGAACACTGTTTTAGTCAAGAATATTATTCTATGCCTGAAGGGAAAGCTTACCTTTCTTTCTTTTAATAGCTTCTTATAACCATTTGCTCCAAGTGATAATAAAGTAATAAGGATATCTAAAGAAGGTGAAGCTGAAGCTCTTCCTGAAATAAAAATGAAAAAGTTACATTGAGGAGAGAGGGCTGGGGAGGGGGAAGCTTTGGAAATTAAGATTTATTATAGTAGTCTATATATAAATGGATTTTTGTCTGTTAGTTACATTTTTTTAAGAGCAACGTATTTATTTACCTGGATACATCTTGCTGATTTCCTGAATGAAGGCATCATTAAAGCCAGCAATTATAGCACCACCTACTGGAACCATAAAATTTTTGTCCAAGCTTTGAACGAAAGCATCTATTCTACCAACCCGAGCTCCCTAGAATCAATGTAATATTACATATTAGTTGCTAGGAGAACAGACAACAACTACCGTTAACAAGTAAACACAATTAAAAAGTATATGAGGTGACAGATACGTTAATTAGCTTGGTTTAACCATTTCACAATGTATACATATATCAAAACATCATATTGTACATGGTAAATATAAGTTTTATTTGTCAGTTCTACCCTAATAAAAAATAAATAAAATTAAACACCATTAAAACAATGCATAGAAATCAAAAACAGATGAAAGATTTTTATTTTCTTTGAAATAGTGCCAGTAAAATGTTTTTAAGTGGTGCTCCTTACAGTTGGAACAGTACTTTATCATTTACAACCTGCATGCACACATAAATCATTTAATCTTCACAACAACCCTGTGAGGCAAGCAGGGTTTCAGTATCCGTTCAGGTGGGAACTTTACTGAAACAGAGCTTTATATCTTAAAATTGTGTCAGAAGGAATGGATTCCTCCCATGCCTCTCATCTGATCCTTTATTTGACAATAAATGTCTACAGCAGGTCCTACAACTGATAAGTAGTTTAAAACACCCTCTGTGAGTTCGAGAGTAGTCACCATAATCTAATGGACTGTAGCCAACCGGGCTGCCAGTTAGTTATACATTTAAGTGCCTCTCTCTGATGCTTGAACAATCTAGTATCTGTATGACCACTTTAAGCAACAAGCTCTGCTCCTGCTACCACTCAGATAACAAAAGAGAAAAGCAAAAATTTAAACATCAACTAATGGAAATTTTATTTTATACTCTTGGTAATTTCAGAAGCAATGTTTCTACATAAGTCATGTTCCCTAATATTATAATCTTAGATGATGTCATTCCACTACAAATGAACTTCAAGTGAAAAATCTAATATTCTGGTGAAAAACTGAATACTTACCTACTAGGAATATAAAACTAAGTTCTGGTCCCCATCCAACATAGTGTATGACCTTCTGTCTAATGTGCTTCAATTTTCTCCTCTTAAAAATAGAGATACTATCTAAATTTCAACTAAGATAGGTTTTTTCCTTTATCTGTAGCCACAGATTTTCAATCTGTATTCACAATCTACATTCCTATTAATATTATAACCACATTTGACCTTCATTTTCACACATCCATATCTCAGGGAGAAAAGCAGTAGCAAATAGCTGGCCTAATCTAAGACACCAGATCCAGGCAACAGGTAGAAGCAGCCAAAGCAGGGAAGGGGAGAATACTCTGGAGGCTATCATATGATTGTTTTAATCTTTAACCTTTCCCTGTTCCTCTTCTTGCTAATTTCCTAATAAAATATGATCAGAGGAAATCCCTTCATATCACAGGGAAACAGAGAGAAGCATAAAAAATTATTAGTATAAATAACTGAAAACATGCAAAGTAGCAGTGTGTAAAAACAAAGTGAAACAGTCAGAGTTACCTTTTTATTAACATTTAAATACTGTCCAAGGTTTCCTGAGAGAAACATGAACCTAAATCAGGAGCAGAAGTACTAACAAAGGAATCAGTGTACCAGATTTTGCTAGAAAACAAACAGGCCAGACCTAATCTCAGGAATAGTATAATAATAGAGAGACCTCATTCCCCACACTAAAGTCAGAGGCTACTCAATAAGGAGGGGTAAAAACACTATAAGGATGGAATAGCTTATACAGAGTAGCAAACACAGGGGCATGTTCTACGAAGGGCTGCCATTTCTCAGTTCATTCATTCACTTATTTATTCATAGAGCAAATATTTGAGCACCTATCATCTCCAAACATTGTTCTAGTTCTGGGGATAGCAACAGTGAACAAAATAAACAATTGTTTATATAAAGAATTACTGCCAGATTTACTGAGTGCTTACTGTGTGTCAAGCACTGTTCTAAGCACTTTACGTTTGTTAATGCATTTGACGTTCACATAACCATAGGAGGTAGATGCTACTATTATAGAATGCCTATTCTACAGATGAGAAAATTAAGACACAACAAAATTAAAGTAAACTGCCCAAGATCGGACATGTGGTTAATAGCAGAGCTGGGATTCAAACCCAGACAGTTAAAGGACCTTACGGAAGGTCACTCAGGCAATCAAAGACACAATAGGAACTAGAATCTAGATAACCTGGATGAAGAGCCCATGTTTAAAAGATTAAACATTTTATTCCTATGGAACTTCCATTCTTCCAGCTATTCAGGCCAAAAGCCTATTTGGAATTCCTCAATTCTCGTTTTCTCACACTCAGCATCTAGTTCACCAGTGTACCTTGTAAAACCCACTCTCAAGATACATCTGAACACAGCCATTTCTTACCACCTTCACAGCTACCACACTGGCCCAAACCACCAACATATCTCACATGGGCTGTGGCAACAGCCTTCCACTCTTGCCTCCCTACAGTCTATTCCCTACATAGCACACGTCACTCTCTCCTACTCAAAATGCTCCAACGGCAGATGATCATACCAAGAATAAAATCCCAAATCCTTAATACACCCAAGTCTCTCTACCACTGTTCTCCTCATTTATTATGGTCCAGCCATACTAGTCTTCTTGCTATTTCTCACACACTGCAAGCACACTACTGTACCTCAGAGCCTTGGCACTGGCTATTACCTTTTGTTTGATCTCTCTCTCTCTCTCTCTCTCTCTCTCTCTCTCTCTCTCTCTCTCTCTCTCTCTCTCGCTGCATGGATCATTCTTTCACATCATTCAGGGCTCCACTCAAATATTACTTCTTAGAGAGGCATTCCCAGATCACTCCATCTAATCTGACACCCCTCCTCCCCAAACACCAGAGTGTTTATCAAGACCTGGCATATTTAAGGTTTACTGTCTGTATCCTCACAAAAACAAAATGCTTCATGAGGGTTAGGGAGTTTGTTATATTCACTATTGTATCCCAGTGCCTACCCTGGTGCCTGGTGCAAAAGTAGGAATTTCTTTATTATTTGTAGAATGAATTGACAATTAAATCTGTGAATAAGTAGTAACAGCTACTTCTGTCATTATTAGGAAATAGCAACTTATTAGGTGAGGTTGCCACTTCCTACACTTTTGGAGCTTTACAATCCACACTCTGACTCTAAAATAATTAGTCCTATACACATTTTTATCACTCTAGTACATTCCTCTCCATTAATCTGTCCTAACAGTCATATTGCATGAATCCCCTATATTAGTCATTTTAGTAAATAGAAATACAGGTTCTTCAAAGCTAACTTCCCCAGGGCCCACATGTGCATACCAGAACATTCTATTTGCTCAGCATTAAGCCATTCTGGGGCATCACCCTAAAAAAAAAAAAAAAACCAAAATTCTAAAACATTTTAATTATAGTTCATTCCTCACTGATTGATTATTGCAATACTATCTTCTCAAGAAAAGACTTACAGTTTTAGTCCTTTGTTTTTAATAGAAAATATGGGGCTTTGGAGTCACACTGAATTAGATGGGCTATTTTGTAGCTATGGGACTTTGGGCAAGTCACTTAACTAAACTGAGTTTGTTTCTTCATGTGTAGATTTGGAACAATAGGAAGTACGTCCTAAATTGTTAGGATTAAGTTAATAAACCTCAAAAGCCTAGCAGAATACCTGACATGTGGTGGGTACTGAGTAAATGGTATATATTACCAATCAGGACTATTGACATGAATTAAAGCTAACTTTGATTTTTCAGAACATTATGAAATAGCAATCAGCACGCAATAAGACCCAAGTATTTATCTGGTTTAAAGCATCAGTGCCACAACCTCTTTTGGTGAGGGCCAACATGGGAAAAACAGAAAGTTCAAGTATTTCTTTTTTTTTTGCTTTAAAGAAATGTCAATTTTAGAAGGTAATATAGTATCCACAACAAGATAATATCTACATTTTAAAAAAATGCATTCACCCATCTTATAGTTTTATTTTCTGGTTAAAATTTTAATAAAACTATCTCACAAATGATAACAGAGCATGGGATTAGTGGTGCACAACTCCAAGGACACTTCCATAGTTCGTATTCTATAGCTCATTTCCTTTTAGCCTTAACCTCTTCAAGTACACCAAATTTTCTAGTATTCAAAAGTATGTTGTGAGCACCAAAACACTGAGCACGTCTGGGTTAAAAAAAAATGAGTAATTCACAAGGAACATTAAAATAATCATTATGAAGACTTTATAGACATGCAGAGAATATAGAAATAAAATACTAAGTTTAAAAGCATTAATGTTAAATGTACACAATGACTATATGTAAAAAACAATACATGCATATAAAAAGAGAAAAAGCAAATACACAAATTATATTAAAGTTCTTTGTTAGGGTAACAGGGTTATGAATGATCTTTTACTCCTCACTTTTCTAAACTTTTAGTAATGCCGAAGGTATGTGACTTTTAAAGAAATTGAGGCTGCTAAAAACTAAAGAGGAAAAGAGGAAGGGGGAAAGCGAGAGGAAGAATAAAAATGAATCACTGAAATAAAATGTTTTTCTAGAGTTCTAACATAGAAAATTGTACACCCTTCCTCTGCTACCATACAAATTAGACATAATCCAATCTAGAATTATGAGGAAGTCTTTAAAAGTTAAGGAATAATAAAAAGGATACCAAAAAAACAGTAAACAGTCTTTCTCTAAAGGGTTTAAGAAATCCTGACACACCATGCCTATAAGCCACTCAACCTCTGGACTTATGTTACATAAACTAAACCATTTCCTTATTGGTTAAGCCAATTTGAGTTAGGTTTCTGTTACTTGCAGCCAATGACATCCTGATACAACCTTTGGGGAAAGAAATTAAGCAAATCAGCTACTACTATCATATAAAGCACATTTATATCAAAGATGATACTAGTAGACTTAAAACAATAGAAGACAAAAAAATGTACTAGATCAGATCTACTGAGATTCAGAGCACTTACCACACTGGAGAAGGCCACAGATAATCTGTGAATAACTTACATCCACATGCAAATCACACGTATGTCAAAACTGAATACGTATATTATCATTATACACTCAAATTATATAACCCATATGGTACACAGATAAATATAATGCTTCATTTATTCATTCACTTTTCTCAGTAACCATTTTTTGACTGTCAATTATATATACCAGGTACTGCCTCAAGTATCAAGGGCATAACAGTGAATAAAACAAAGTTCCACCCTAATAGAACCTTAATGTTAACTTCTGTCAATAGGTAGAAAATAAACAAACACTATATCAAACGGGGATAAGCGCTATGGAGAAAACACCAAAGGGCCATCATTTTTTAAAAGCACATGATTATTTTACATATCACTAGGTAAGAAAAAAAGGTTGCCAATGAACATTATAAGACACCACTGATTATAAGACATCCCAGTTTCAGAGATGTCATAATGTAGAAAACTGTGCATCTTAAAATAGATAAATATGGTAAAACAGAAAATGGGGAATTGAAAACACTAGGAAGGAAGAGGGAGGTGTTATTTTAAACAGGGTATCTAAGGAAGTCTCACTGACCTAAATAAAGTGAAGGAAGAAGCCATGCAATTCTCTAGAAGAGCAATCCAGTGAGCAGGATGAGCAAGAGCAAAAGCCTGGAAGTGTGCACACTTGTGACACAATGGAAGAACAGAAAGGCAGCAAGAGTGGCTGGAGCAGAGTGGCTGAGAGGTAGAGCAATAGGAAATGAAATCAGAGAGGCAGCAGAGGCCTAAATATGCAAAGCCTTGTAAGCCACAGCTCTTAATTATTAATATATGAGGAACATAGCCACATTTTCAAAATTAGAACCTAAAATAGATGACTAGGATCTAGCTGATGCTTATAAAAAACAAAATTACAAAAACCTGCCAACTCTATAGCTATATGCTAGAATTTTTACAAATGAAGTCATTTCTAGTCTAGGATAATAAAGTAAACTGATTCCTTAAATACAGAATAAAACCATCAATACAGTTTTTAAAATACCATAATGCAGCATATTAGAAAAATGACAACCCTGGTATGCATGGAACATTCTCAGAGAGTCAAAAAATATACTACTGAAGTATTTCTGTGTTGATTCTAGACTACCAAAGCTATTAGTCCAATTACTACCATACTCTCAATGAATAATAACTTTTACTGAGAGAATATCAGATGTAAGTTTCTAACGCTCCTTGAAGTAAAAGGTGCTAAGTAACTGTTTTTACTACATTAGGTTGTAAAAGTAATAATCATGCAATATGTAAAAATCTACTCTCTTGACATAGCTTTTAAACTCTCTTACCTGCTGAATGAGGTGCATACACTTAGAAGACTGCACTCCGTAAGCATTGTTGACTATATGTGGAATGTCATAATTAGCACAAATCACAGCCAGTTCTTCTAATCTACAACATAAATATTCAACAGAAAGACATACTCACATTGTGCTTTATAAAGTAAAGTATGGAAACTTTTTTTTAATTTAACAGTTATCCATAATGTACACCAGGGGAAAAAAATGACAAACGCTGAAATCTCTACTGTAGGATTTTAGCATATAATGCAGCAACTTGGAAAGACATAGCAAGCATTTTAGAATAAATCCAAAAAATGCTTTTAAATTAATGTTACCAATAAATGAGAAAAAGTATTTATAAAAATTTATGCAAATGGTAACTTTTAAATCATTTTAAAATTTTTCCTATATAAAAAGTCAGAAAATTATTTATAATGATCTCTTACAAGGTGGTATGCTCTTTTTTAAAATGTGTTTCATTGCTTATCATATTGAAGTGTATCTGTAAAGTAATCAGCATATTCAGAAATCTTAAGAAATCTCACATTAAAGAACTCATAAAATAAAAACTGCATTTTCAAATAGACTTTAATGTATTAAAAAATACAGAACATTTAAATGTTTCAGTACCAAAATAACTAACATTTTTAACAACTTGGATACTAAGGAATCTTTTAAATAGCTGCTGGTTTTAAATCCACTCTTACTTTTTCATTTTACACCTCTCAATTGGAGAGTCTAACTTTATGCAAAATAAGGTAATAAATTTCAGTCAGAGCATAATAAATAGATGTTCTTCACAAAACCAAATACTACTTGTGACTGAGGTCACCTTTAATAGAAACGTCTTTATACTATAAAACTAAAACCAAATCTTTTTTAAATTTCTCTTTCTACAGTATAAAGAATTTAGAAGTAAAGCATTTTTTTACAGTTCAACTTCTTTTCCACAAGGATCTATTTCAAATACACATTATATAGTTTTATTACCTATTTATACATAGTATCTTTTTTTCCTAGTAGATGTACAATATATTTTTAACCTATAAATAGGAAGAATATTATTATGTTCATCTGTCAAAAGTTCTCAACTGGCCGGGCATGGTGGCTCAAGCCTGTAATCCTAGCACTCTGGGAGGCCGAAGCAGGAGCACTGCTGGAGGTCAGGAGATCAAGACCAGCCTGAGCAAGAACGAGACCCCTATCTCTACTGAAAAAAACAGAAAGAAATTAGCTGGACAACTAAAAATATATACAAAAAATTAGCCGGGCACGGTGGCACATCACTGTAGTCCCAGCTACTCGGCAGGCTGAGGCAGAAGGATCGCTTAAGCTCAGGAGAGCGAGGTTGCTATGAGCTAGGCTGATGCCACACCACTCTACCCCAGGCAACAGACCAAGAATCCGTCCCCAAAAAAAAAAAAAAAAAAAAAAAAAAGTTCTCAATTTGCTTCCTTAAAATTTTATGAATTAAAAATTCATTTTTAATTAATTAAAAATTAATTTCTGATTTTATCATGTATAAACCTCATAAATCAATACAAAAATCCTTTTGTTACTTAATGTTTTTAACAAAATAGACTTTCAGGAATACACACAGTATTTTCTTCATAAGATAAAGGCACTTTCATGTTTGTATATTCTAATGAAAACATTTCTTAATAAAGAACTTCCTTGAAAATAAGGCACCATAATAACATTAAAATTTTATCTTAATAAGAAAAAAATCACTTGTGAGTAGTTTTAAATATGTGAATTAATCAAATTTGTTAATAGGATATGTAAAAAGGTATTAAATGAAAGGCAAGAAGCAGCAGAAAAAATATTTTCCATCTGAATCAAATTGCATTCTAACTTAGAAGCCAATTTAAGGAGTTTACCAGTTAAAAGAAATGATACTCTTCTTTTTTCTAACATTTCCTTTAAGTGAATTTCCCCTATAATACTCTTTGTCTAATTAATGAACTAATACGGACAAAATATATACTATACCCATAAAATTAAGACTATAAAAGAATTAAGCTTGATATTAAAAAAAATCAATGTAGTTTTTAAATTTAATAAAATCAGTAATTCAAACATATTACCGTGTATCACCTTTGCCTAAAATTCACTCTTATCAGAAATATTCATTACATAACACTACTAAAATGAGACAAACGAGAATTTTGCTAACCAATAAAAAACGTATGAAGTTTTTCTAAAGGACATAATACATGTAAAATACTTAACACTATACCAGGCATGCTGTAAATATTCAGAAAACATTATTCAAAATGAAACAAAAACAAAACTATCCTCAAAGATAAATAATCCAACTAAAACAAATATTCATATGCTGGTTTTTGAAATGTGACTTTAATTTTTATCACATTAAAAATTTTCCAGACATCAAAACCATCAACAATGAAATAGACAGGTCAAATATTTCAATACAAATTTAAAATCAGATTAGTGAGTAATGAATAAACCACTAAAGCACATGCAATATATCTTAGAATTCACCGGCTCATGAGTATAATAAGTCAAATTTTCAAGAGCAAGGTTTTAAAATTGTCTCTTAAAATCTGCCTATATTTAAGATAATAAAAGCCAACATGGTAATCATTTCTGCCAAATAATGTGATTCCTCGAATTAAAACTTGATGCGACAGGAAAAGTCCAAAGTCAATACAGTTCTTGCAAATTATTAGCACTTCTATTCAAAATGTTAAAATGAAACAAAAAAAGTTACTGTCAAAATCAGAAATCTGTATTACTAGACCTAACCCTATTACATTTTCGTAATATAAATTTGTGGCTATTCTTTAGAAAAGTATTTGACTTTTTCCTTTTTGCTTTTATTTTCTTAAATATTTGAATTATTATCAATATGCAGACAACCACTATGTACACCTAAGTGTACATCTAAGTTATTCTTCCAATGAAAAAAAATTCAAAGTAAATAATCCTAAAATTTTCAACTTAAAATCTATTAATACTGATAGTTCCTACATATGAAAACTAACTGTAAGGTGAAAAAAGTAGAGACAGCAATGAAAACAAGTAAATCCAATGTTTAGCTTAGAAAATAAACTTCTATTAAATAATGAGAAAGAGATGCTAAGAGATCAGAAATAGGATAAAAGGCAAGAAAACAGAGGGGCTCCATCCACTCAGGTGATAAAGGGATTTCTACCCTGTACTAGTTGTTTCTCCTTCTTCTATATCAAATGTTTATTTTCCCAAGCCACTTTGCTATTTCTCCCCAAGCACTCTATTCTCTTAGGACAGTCCATTCACCTATTTATTACCAAATGTTATTTAAGCTTATTTGAGAATTAGTATATCACATTTTATTTAAAAGACTAATCAACAGCTTAAGGACAATATTCACAAATCATTTACCTATCAGGCACCCTTGGAGCAAAACAGGATGTAGTAGAATGAATACACAGAACATTATCAGGCCCAAGTTCCTGGACTTTATCCTCCACTGCTTTCAGGTCTGTGCGCAGCTCGTCACCTTCCAAAACGTTCTCTATCACCACAGGCTCAAAACCTAACCAAACCAACCAGAAATCAAAATGTCAGTGTTAACTAAAATAAGGGAAGATCCTGGAACACTAAGAAGCCACACTATTCTACACAAGAACTCTAAGTAGTTATTTGGATCAATGAAACTTTCTCTAGTAATAAAGATCTGGCTCAATACTGGCATTAGTTAAAAGCAGGTCAAAATAAAGACCTGCTAGGCAATTAGCACCACAAATCTATTTAACAATTTGATATGACAAAAAAAAGAGTTCTGGAAAGTAAGGAAAACAATATTAGATATCTATAAAAGTAGTAACATAGACATTGATGACAAAAAGGATCATTTAGTCCAGCTCAATTTCAGTCCACAGAAAAGTCAGTCTGCTCATGCTCTGGTAATATTGTTTTATTTTAAAGTTCACTTTATTTCAGAGCTGGACATAAATAATATTATAATTCAAATATTGAAACAAATGACAATCAATTTAATGTTTTTTTCTCTAAAGAAAAACACAATGAATTTCAGTAGCCCAAAACTTACGGACCAATCTCATAGCTTACAAAAGCCTTCTATAATTTAACTATAAAAACTGTTTTCAAATTTTCAATTGAAATAGTATACTTAACTAGCATATAATCAATGTCCCCCCAAATCATAATTATGTAACATTTTATGGTAAATATTTAGGTATCCATAAACGTAAAAGCAATATATACAATTCAATTTTGTTATATATATTTTACAATTTTTTTAAAAAAAGGAATAGGGACTTCATTTTTCATTGATCTAACTCTATATAAAAAGTTTGAATTTTCTAATTGTGATGGTTAAAACATTATATATGACACTTCTCTTCTTTTACCTGCAGTGATCATGGATTTAAAGCAGGACTTCTGGTCTATTCGTGGCCATATAATATACTTTGCCTTTGGTCTTTTGTGTCGTAATGTTAAGAAACACAACGTTAGACTCATACCAGTCGCCATAGGAACTACAAAGCAGTTGGCCACTGTATGGACACCTACAAACAAGTAAAACAGAAATTAGTTATCCCACTAAAAAACCAGGATGCTTCTTAAAGAAATGATGTATTTCTTGTATCATATAATAAGAGTTATAGCCCTAGGGCTGCTTTTTCTGTACTCAGTCTCAGGAAGCTCACTGACAAATTCTAGCTCTGGCGTATGGCTCTGATTTTCTATCTTATCCTATAAGACTTTTATGTGTGTCTTTTCAAAAGTCACTCATATTCTTTTTAGAAAAAGGCAGTAATAAAAGAAATTAGGCAAAGGTATATGTGTCTGGTCAGCCAAAAGTATTACGATTAACATGGTACATACCAGCCAACTTTATGATGTCCAGGACCAAAGAATTGGTAATTTTATTCAAAAGGCTAGAGCCAGCAGCTTTTGGTTGCACAGCAGCAATATCACCTGACCGTCCAATCCCATGAATGAACCTAAGCAAAAAATGGGACAAAAACACTAATTCAGTGTTCTAAGTAATCCAATATACAAGTATACAAATAACCAAAACACCAGAAGCAATATTTGTCTTTTGTAACAATATTTGTCTATTTCATAAACTATTAATAATGCGAAAATATCCTATTTAAATTGAAACAATTTCATCAATTATGCTGTGGTAGCTAGTGTTCAGAGAGGCCATCATCAATTCCTTTTCTCCCTATGCCCACATGCTACTATTACACCAAGAGATTGACTTTAATTCCTCTCCACTTGAATCTGAGATGGCCTTAGTGACCTGGTTGGCCAAAAAGAATCTAGGAGAAGTGATTGTCTGGAACTTTCACATAAGATCAAAAGAAGCTTTAGTTTCCACCAGCCATCTCGAAAAGCTTGCTGTTGGGGTGCTCCCTCTTATAATCAAGCTGTCATACTGGGAGGAGCCCAAGCCACAGAGAGAGGCCATCTGAACTCCCAGCCATGTGAGTTCTTGGATACCTTGCCCACTTGAACCTTCACATGACTAAATTCCCTGCCAGTTTCTTAGTGCAACTGCATGAGAATTCAAAGCAATGCTCAGCCTGCTAAGGCCAGTTAACTCACAGAACTATCAAAGATAATTATAAATGACTGTGGCTGGGCGCAGTGGCTCATGCCTGTAGTCCTAGCACTCTGGGAGGCCAAGGCAGGAGAACTGCTTGAGCTCAGGAGTTCAAGACCAGCCTGAGCAAGAGCAAGACCCCATCTCTATTGAAACAGAAAAAATTAGCTGGATGCGGTGATATTTGCCTGTAGTTCCACCGACTCAGGAGGCTAAAGGAGGAGGATTGCTTGAGTCCAAGAGTTTGAGGTTGCTGTGAGCTAGGCTAATGCCATGACACTCTAGCCCAAGTGACTGAATGAGACTCTACTCATTCTGTACTACTACTACTAATAATAATAAATAATACTATTAAATACTACTACTAATAATAATAATAAATGATTGTTTTAAACCACTAAGTTTTGGGGCAGTTTATTTTGCAGTAGAAAACTAGAATATATGAAACATTAAATTCTCCTTTTTCTTTGCTTTTCCCCTAACCACAGTAGTGGGTTAATTTCCAATGGGAATGAGCTAATATTTCCTTAATTTTAAAAGAACTATATGCTCCTTGAAAATTAGTGTGCAAATCCACTCACTTTAAATTAGATGATACTATACACTATTTAAAGATACCTCTGAAAACTATACTTTCAGGGATCATTTCTATAGTTTGTAAAGATACCTCTGAATACTCTTTAAAATAAAAAATATTTTTGTAATTTGAATAATTTGTAATTTATAGTCAAATAGATGAGAAATTCTGTACAATGGGATTATCACAGAACACTAGTGTTGTACTTCCTTATCACTGAAATCTCATGTACAAAGCATTCTTTACATACATAATCAACCATGTTATCAGCCCATTGTTAACCATGAAATTTTCATCCAAGTAATACATTATCATTAGTTTTGACTGCAATGGTTTTGACTGAAATAAAATTCCACTATGCCTAGGAAAATTTCATTATGATTTAAAATCACGGAAGATAGAAGTTTTTAAAAGAGATTATGTGCGCTGGGCATGGTGGCCCACGCCTGTAATCCTAGTACTCTGGGAGGCAGAGGTGGGTGGATGGTTTGAGCTTAGAAGTTCAAGACCAGCCTGAGCAAAAGCGAGACCCGTCTCTATTAAAAATAGAAAGAAATTAGCTGGACAACGAAAAATATATAGAAAAAATTAGCCGGGCATGGTGGTGCATGCCTGTAGTCCCAGCCACTTAGGAGGCCAGCTACTTGGGAGGCTGAGGCAGAAGGACTGCTTGAGCCCAGGAGTTTGAGGTTGCTGTGAGTTAGGCTGATGCCACAGCACTCTAGCCCGGGCAACAGAGTGAGAAAAAAAAGGGAGATTATGTGTATTTCACAGAAAGGTTGGGGGACAGAGAAATAAATGATCATATTTGGAACAACTACCAATCAAATGGTTGTTAGAATTGATGAAAAGCTTTCCAAAATAACGCAAAAGAAAAAGATAACTCAATAATCTAATGTCTTTTCCTACATCTTCTGCTACAGAGAGGTACTTAAGAGATTCAGTTTAGAAGTTTAGACACAGATAAGTGTTTTAAAGTTCTAACTATAAATCATTCTCAAAAAAAGCCTGCAATGTTAGAAAAGAAATATGGAAAACTATAAATGCCCTTAATATATTTTAAATTCTTACAGCCAGATAGGTCTATTAGATTAAACATTCTTAACACAATGTATATATAGCCTGTGTTATTACCACCCAGAACACAGCAGGGTAACCATCACATACTAGAACTTTCACATCATATTCTTTGAAAAGCACCTGCTCAGATAAATTGTTTCCATCTCCCTGTTGCATTTGGTTTACATACCATTTGAGTAGGGAAGAAGCGATTTACAGACGTTTTATAATTTCTTAAGATGAACACTGCTGCCATTATTTTTAACCAAAAAGGGGATGGGTGGGACATGCTTCTTAAAAAAAAAAATACCTGTAATGACGACGAGCAACTAATGAAGACGCCACTCTCCCTTCCCTTTCTCCCACACCACAATTGTCCAAGAAATTGTTGCTATCCATGATTGCAAGTTCATGTAAAAAGAGTTCAAGTGTACTTTCATCCCAACCATCGTCTGGACACTTGCCCTTTAAAAAAAAAAAAAGCGCTTACATTTGTATTTAAGAAAACTATCGTTCCCTAGAACCCTACATCAATGAATTTTAAAACTTTTTAACGTGTATTCTGCCATGCTCCTTGCTTTCTAAAATTCAGACATAAATTCAGTACTAAGCAGCAGCCTCAACTGGACAAAACGTTTGTGTTTCATTTGATTTACAATTATCTACAGATTGCAAGAAGTCCTGACAAATGTATTCGATGACTGTTACTCAGATACTTAAATTTCGGTTACAGTAACTGAAAACCAATACACCATATCCTCAAACAAGATTCTTCGAACCAGGGTGTTATGCCTGGGGGTTGTCAAACTTTAGTGAAATTAAAATTCAGGAATGCTGGCAGGAGCAAAGCCTAAGAAGTTCCATGGAACCTGGTTCGAGTTAGCATGTCGCAGTTTACAAACTGCAAACGTTCCCTTAGTCCTTGGCAGTGGGCAAAGAAGGAAGGTGCGAACTTTGCCCTTTCCGCAAACAAAAAGTAAACGGGCACTTCCTCATCCCGAACTCAGAAAAAGCTGGGCTCAAAATCCCAACAAAGAACACCCCTCGGGTTTCAGTGGCTTTGGCGAGGGTGAGAAGGGACAGAGCGCAGTCAGCTGGTGCGAGCCAGGCTGCGACTCCGGGGCAAGTCCCAGAAGCAAACAGCAGCGGGTGAGGCAGGACCCGCCACCAACTGGGGCGCCAGGCGGAGCCGGAGCCTCGGGTGGCGGCGGCTGGGGAGGGGACCGACACCTCGGTACCTTCTCCAGAAGCAGCCGTATGAGGTGCTCGTGCGAGCGGCGGGCCTCACGGCCCTGCCGCACATAAGCCGCCGACACCAGCCGCTCGCCCGCCGCGAAGCTCTCGCGGTTCATGGCAGCAGGGACTGGCCGTACGCGGGAGAAAAATCTCCACACGCCGGACACACCACGGAACCACAATGCAACTCGCCGCCCGGACGGTACGGCAGGGCATTGGGACAAAAAAAACACCAGCCGCGTCTCGCTCTTGCACATGCGCGAACTGTCCTGGCTGGGGCGAGTATTTGGGCATGCGCGAGAGAGTCTGCGCGTACTGAGGCTTCGGGCGCGAGCAGAAGGCGGGACCAAAATTAGCCCCGCCTCACCGCCGCTGCTTGGTTTAGTTAAACCTGAGTGTTCCCGGAGACTGACTGGAAGGAAGAGCTGTGCACTTGTACAGACGGGACTGGGAAAGTAAAGTGCAAATGCATGGACTTCTTTGAAGAAAGAAAATTTCTTAAGTTGCTCTGTGTTCCAATCCAGTTGGAGAGTTGAGATCTGCAGAGCCTGCTTCAGCCTTACTCAGACTGTGTCAAATTTCAGAACCTTCAATCCTTACCTTCACTCATTTCAGCATTTAGTACTGCCTGGCAATCCCATAGGAAATAGCAGTGCCCCACTGCTTTTCTCCTTTGCACTACAGAATTTTTAGCCAGAACACTATCACCCACCACCTGATAAGACAGACATTTGATTATAGATTCACACACACACACACACACACACACACAAAACCTCTAAAGGCGGGGCCTTGGTTTTTGCTGCGGTACCTCCTCCCAGGCACCTAAAACAGCGCCCAGAATATAGATATGATTGTTAAATGTTCAGTAATTTTGTGAACTAGTTTTTAAATACAGCCACTTGCTTGAAAATTCTATTAGGATGTCTGTAATCCCCGCCTTTTGGGAGGCTGAGGCGTGAGGATCGCTTCAGACCAGGCGTTTCAAGACCAGCCTGCGCTACATAGAAAGACCAAATCTCTACAAAAAAGTTTTTTAAAAAATTAGCTGGGCGTGGTGGCACATGCCTGTAGTCCCAGCTACTCCAGACGCTGAGGCAGGAAGATCGCTTGAGCCTAGGAATTCAAGGTTACAATGAGCTATGATCTGGCCACTGCACTCCAGCTTGGGCAACAGAGCAAGACCCTGTCTCTAAAAAAATATAAATAAATAAATTATATTAAAAACAAAAGTATTAAATGCTCAAAACTCATCACTTCTTAATTATTTTACTACATTTTACTATTATTTATGCTCTTGAGGTTATTTACATGCATTGTATCAGTATGGTAGAAATACAATATAATATATTATTGCACATCTCTTTCCAACACCCCTTTTAATGACATCATCTTAGGCATGATGGGAGCATTTACACTGCAGAAATCAGCAAACACTACAAATCAAGCCCTTACCCTCCACCCTACTCATCTAAGAGTTGGTTATTCAACTTGTACCAACTTACCACTGTTCCTACTGCATGTTCCCAGGGCATCCTGCTATTTATCAGCCTATTTATGGTACTTGTTGTATTGCATTTTAATTGTTAATTTTCTGTCTAAACTAGACTGTGAGTTCCCAGTTGGCAAGGGCTATATTTGATATCTACGTTCAAAGCACAGCACTGAATACATAATAGGTGTTTGATAATACTTATGGGATGACGGAGACCATTTTACTGCATAAAACTACACAGAAAGGTAAACCACAAAAATAATGAGAATTTAGCTTACTTTTTAAAATGAGTATTATCCTTCTAACTTTTGGAAAGCTGGGTTCTTATCCCCAAAATGCAACTATATTTGCAACTTCTCCTTTGGAAAAGCTTTCAAAGCTACTTTGACAATCACATGCAAAATGTGCAAAAATACCAATTACTGAATGAACACTAGGTTTTTGAACCATCTGGTGCTCTCACCTTATTTACCCATCTTAATTCAAAAAAATGTTTGTGTGTGATCAAAAATGAAATCAAGATATAAAATCATTGATGGTATTTTTCAAATTTCAGGCTCTAGAGGCAATTTCAAGAAGTGTTCCAAAATTGTTTTCATCCATTCACTCATTCAACAAGTATTTATTAAGCACCTAATATTTGTAATAGATAGGGCAGCATTAGAATAATTTCATGATTTTTACAAGAGGAAAGAAACATAGTTTAAAATAGGTCTAACGTGTAGATTTGAATTCTGTTCATGTCACTAGTTGTATGACCATAAATACATTACTCAAATTTCCTGAGCTTTGCTTTCCTCATCCATAAAATAAGGATGTGAAAGAGACAGTTATGATGATTATATGACAAATAATTGCTCAATGACATCTTCGTCTTGATAGACTGACTATACAAACGGACAATGGCCAGGTTGTGTTTGATAATTGAGTTCTGATCCACAAGCTCTGCAGTAACTAGGCCTCCAAACCACCACCTCTGCAGCAGTCAACCAAGAGTAGCCAGCTCCCCAATATTTTACTTGCTTCCAACTCAGGACCAACCAGAGAATGCCAAATACGCTCCTTAAATGAATCACATTAAGATGCCCTATTTCCAGCTAGCCCACTCCAGTTTCCCCTTGCCAACACCTCCAATCAGAGCACGCCTGAACCCTTCCCTGTACCTGAATCTTTCACTATAAAGCTTTCCCACTCCCCTGCCTGCCTTTGAATCTCTGACAAACGAAAGTGATGATGACTGACTTCCTTGCTCTAGCAAGCGCTGAACAAATGGTCTCTATTTATTGTTCTTCATTTATTTCCACAATAGTCTTCATTTATTTCCACGGTGTTCCTGGCAACTCCACTGAAGCATAGTCTGTGCTGTCCATTGCCATGGACCCCAGCCTGTGACCACCTGTGGTGCCCACAGAGACCACCTGTGCCTTGCTGCTTGCGGCTTGTCAAGTCTGTGCCAACATGTTAAGTCGGCGCCAGCTCCGAACTCATCTCTTCTTGCATTGAATTCTTCAGCTATTCATTCTAAGTTTGGTACTCAAGTTTTGTTATTGGTTCCCATTGTTTAGCATTCTTAGTGAAATCAAGCCATTCCTTTTCATCCTTTTTTGTTCTCCTTTATACTTCTATTTTGTACTGTACTGTCTAAAAGAGTTGTTTTTCATAAGAAGGAGAATCATAGGCCTTATAACCCTGTTGAGCCAGCCTCATGGACTGACGAGTTTCCTGTTCTCACCAGAGCACATCCATTTGGACAAACTTTGTTCTGGGTCATCAATAAAACTAGATGAAGTTCTCTTTCCACTTGATTCTGAGAGCTTGCTTTTGATCCAGACAGAGAGTTCACTTTTCTGTTCTGCCTGCCAGGGAGCACAGATTGTCAGGTCTATATTCAGAGGGGGTGACTATGAGGTTAGGGGCTAAGACACTAAGAGCACAAGCATCACTGTCAACCACTTTGCCAGTTCTCATGGGGTGTGCTTAGAAAAAATTGGCTGCTGCTTATACGTACTCTCATTACAATCCTAATTCTCATGCTGATGTCTCTAAACAGCACAACATCAGCAATGAGCAGTTGAGCCTTCAGTGGCCACTTCAGGGAACATTTCACTTGAACAACATTTTTCATTTGATGATCACCTTAGAAAAAAAATGGAATTAAGAATTCTCAGGTGTGATGGGCAGTAGTTTTAGATTGCTATATAGAAGGCTTCAAAGAAAATTCTGATTCAAAAATTATTACACTAAGTGATTCTTTAGCCAAAGCTAATGAGCAGTTTGACAAACTTAAGCAACAATAAACTAGGCTCATTTCCTCATAAATCCTTCCCCTTGGAGTTGCCTTCCTGTAGCCAGATGTCCCCGCTCCCCAGTATGCTTCTCATTTCTCTCTCCTCACTTCCATCAACTGCTCCCTTCTCTTCCTCTTGCCCAAGCCCCTACCTTTTGCAACGACTCTCCTAAAACAATAAAATATCAGTTGCCTTTGAGATCCATCTCCTGTAGGAGCCAGGTATTCAGGCAACGGCAGAATTTAAACTTTTCACCTAAGATGAATTTAGAGCTATAATTAAGAGTTTCCCTCCTTCTAAACAATACCAGCAACTATTCATAGAAGACTTTAGAATTCTTTTAGGTGCATATGATTCAGAATTACCTAACCTATATCAACTTGTACACATGTTGGTCAGAGCCTCAGGTGTTAAATCTTGGACTGACCTGGAAAAGGATCTACAAAGATCCCTGTTACCTCAATAAACCTAGGATCAGAAAGAAAAAAAAACGGCATGAAAAGTAGGGTAAAGTCTCCTAAAAACAATACCCCAAATATTTTCTATAAAAATCAATTGTACCATAATTCAATCATGCAGAGACAAGACGAGATGATAGGATTTTAAGGACAGAATACAAAGTACCTTGTGACAACACTTGGGAGTTAACAAAGGTGCCAGTATAACAGCAGCCCTTTCATCTTGTTTTGTCAATGGAGTTAAGCATAAAAGTGGAAGCCTAATTCAAAAGTAGAAATTAGATGGGAAATAGCTCTTTGTGTGGACTAAAACACCTGTCAGAACATTTTGAAAGGCCTTAGAATAAAAATGAGATAGGACCCAAAATAAACTATGGTCTTGCAGATCAGGCAGCTAGATGGCCCACTTCCCCACCAACCATGTTGACAAGGACACTTGTAGATATTGTAAACTGGAAAAAAAAGGATGTCCCATCTTATAAAAGAAAACCAAGACAAAGAGAATCCCTCAATTACAATCAATGAGAGTGCTCTGAAGAAGGAAAATGCTCCCAATATCCTGCCTTACCTCTAAACACTCAAGTGAATTAACTATAAATAGAGATGGTACTATGGTCTGAATGTGTCCCCCAGAATACATGTGTCCCCAGAATGCATGTGTTGAAAACTCAATCCCCAATGCGACAGTGTTGGGGGGTGGGGACAATGGGAGGTGTTTAGGTCGTGAGGGCTCCACCTTCACGAATGGAATAATGCTACTATACAAGGAGCTTGTGGGAGTGGGTTCACCCTTTTTGCTCTTCTGCCATGTGAGGACACATTCGCCCCCACTTGCCCTTCTGCCTTCTGCCATGCGAGTATGCAGCAAGAAGGCCCTCACCAGACACCAGATGTTGGCACCTTCAACTCAGACTTCCCAGTCCCCAGAACTATGAGAAATAAATGTATGTTCTTGATAAATTAAATTCTGTTATAGCAGCATAAATAGACTAAGACAGGTGGTCAAGCTCATCAATTCCTGGTAGGTACAGGTGCCACTCTTTCTGCAATAAACTCCACCATCTTTGTTCACCTCTTCCTCAGAGGAAGCATACACACAAGTGATAGGTCTTTCAAATAACTCACAGATTTTTCCTATCTCCCAGTCCTTAATGGTAACTCTTGGCCCTTGAATGGAAAACATTCCTTCCTGCTCTGAGAAGCTAGCCCTGTAAATTTAATATTCCCTATTTGTAAATGGAATCATAATATTAAATGCACAACAGACGGATTGTTTCCTAAAGTTCCAGAGGCCTCCTCTATTCATAATCAAGTTGTGCCTACTCCAGATATTCCTTTGCCGTCTCCGTTATATTTGATGCATATGCCAGATAAAGGTCTTGACACCACACCTGACATTCTATGGCCTTAAAAGTCCACCAACATAGAAAAATAACTGGAGTAGAGCCTGAAGAGAAGATAGATCCTACCAAACTGTTACCTAAACATCCCCGCTATCCCTTGAAGCCAGAGCAAAGAAAGGGTTCAAAGCAACATTTGAAGACCTTATGTATAACAGTCTTCTCATACCTTACACTAGCCATTGTAATACTCCAATCTTGCCAGTATTGGATGAGGATATCAATTTTTTAAGACCTCAGGACAATCAACAAAATTTTTGTCCCCTGCTAACTCAAATACCATCTTGGCATTAATTCTACCTAATGCCACCTGCTTCACTGTATTGTATTTTTCCTCTGCCTTTTTTTTCTTTTCTTTTCTTTTTTTTTTAACTCCAGGGGGGCCTAGGCTCTGCCTTTTTTTACGTGCTTCTAGACCACTTCTAGGACACTCGATGCCTTTTGGCCTTCACCTGGAGAAGGCAACAACATACCTGGATAGTTATGCCCCCAGGGTTTACTGAAGCTACCTCCTATTTTTCTAGTTCCTCCAAAAATTATTAAAAGATTTATAAATACCTTGTGATTCCGTTCTGATACAATATGTAGGTGATCTCCTGCCTTTATTCAGAAAACAGGAAAGCTTGTGAAAAGGGTTCCATTTACTTGCTCTCAGCCTTAGCAGAAAAGGGACATAAATTTCAACAAATAAATTACCACTTTTCCCAAACACAGCCCTTCATTTAGGACATAGTATGTCTAAAGAGGAAAAAAATACCCTTTCTTATTAGACTAAAGATTATCCAAACTTATCCTAGACCTCCCACAAAATGACAATTGACAGGACTTCTAGGTTTAACTGGATATTGCAGACAATTTTTCTGAGATTGCAACACCTCTCTATGAGTTGACTAAGACTTCAGGAAGAGATCTTTTCTTCTGGGAACCCAAACATGGACCAGACCATCCTTAACCTAAAGAAAGTTCTTCAACAGCTTCTTTCACTGGGCATCCCTAACAACAAAAATCCCTTTTGTTGATTTATGTATAAAGTATCTGGACAAGTCCGTGAGGTTTTAAATCAACTGCATGGGAACCATCAAAAACCTATGGCTTGGCTGGGCGCGGTGGCTCACACCTGTAATCCTAGCACTCCGGGAGGCCAAGACGGGAGGATCGCTCAAGGTCAGGAGTTCGAAACCAGCCTGAGCAAGAGCGAGACCCTGTCTCTACTAAAAATAGAAAGAAATTAATTGGACAACTAAAAATATATATAAAAAATTAGCGGGGCATAGTGGCACATGCCTGTAGTCCCATCTACTTGGGAGGCTGAGGCAGGAGGATCCCTTGAGCCCAGGAGTTTGAGGTTGCTGTGAGCTAGGCTGATGCCATGGCACTCTAGCCCGGGCAACAGAGTGAGACTCTGTCTCAAAAAAAAACAAAAACAAAAAAAACCTATGGCTTACTGTGTACAGCCTTACACTTGATCTGGTTACAAAAGCTTATCACCCATATCTGTGGCAATAGGTGCTACTAAGAAAAAAAGAAAAGAAAAAAAAAAACACTCATCCATACTTCCACTGAAATAGTTCTTGGTTGACCACTTGATGTGATGGTCCCTTACATAGGACAGACATTACCACTGACTGAGGACACACATCACCTTTCAGCTAGTTAACTCTTACATTGTTACCCTCTTCCTCTCACGTTACTATTCACTATTGCAACACCTTAAATCCCACCATCTGCTGCCCCTGCCAGAAGAAGGGGAGCTTCGCAATGGTCTCACCTCAGCTAGGGCACTTTCTGTACCTCATTCATATGTGTTAGAGACTCTCACTGAGAACCTCAACCTAATATTATTTGTTAATGGGTCACACTCAAAACTGAAATTAGTGGTTATCAAGCAGGGTATGCTATCACTAATTTGAGCTCTACTTAGGTAAAAATCAGCACAGATGTCAAACATATTGCACATATTAGACCTTGTCACTTAGCCAAAGACAAGAGGGTAAACAGATATACAGAAAGCAAGTATGCTTTTGGAGCAGCACGTGACTTTGAGATGCTCTGAGATAAAAGGTGGTTTATTATCTCTGCTGAAACTCCCATCAGCAATGGACAAAAATGAAGGAACTATCAGATGCACTGCTACTTCTTAGAGTTGTGGCCATTATAAAGAAAAGGCTCTCGCAAAAAGAGATAACATGGGAGCTCACGGTAAGGCTCTAGCAGATCCTTGTGACAAAGAAGTAGCCTTGACCAGTATATGATCCTATCTAAACTCTCAAAGGATGAATCCCTGGAGGTATCCAAAGAGGTCATTATAAAATACCAATATTTAGTCCTAACTTTGAGAAGGAAGAATAGAAAAAAATCTGGTAATATCCTTTACTCAGATAATTTCTGGAACTCCCAAGACAGTTGCTTGGTGGCATCAGACTTAAAATGAAAGTTAGCTTATTTTTTTCATAAAACCTCTCATCACTGTACAAATTGGTTACTCTCTTAAATCAACATTAGTTGGAAAAATTTAAAAAAGAAAGCTGAGGTTATTTGGGGGTCATGTGTCACCTGTTATAAACATAATCCTAGGAAATCTGTAAAGAGGAGAAATGGCCAAGAACCAAAGTGTCAGCAGCCTTTTGAACACCTTCAGATGTATTTTTTTTAAACGTGTTTTTATTGTATGTCTATTTTCAGAGTACATTGCAGCATTTCTTTGCCAAAACACTGCAACCCCTACAGTCTCTAAAAAACTGCTTGATTTTATGTTTACAACCTGGGTCATAACAACTTTTATATCAAATGACCAAGGCACACACTTTATGGGAACCATTATAAAAGAGCTATGTACGCCATTACCCCTTACTCAAAACTACACTATCTTTACCATCCGCAATCTTCTGGAAAAGTTGAAAGAACCAATGACATCCTTAAATTTAAATTAGCAAAACTTTCAGAAGTCCTTGAGCTCCCTTGACCAAAGATACTCCCAATGTCACTATGCTTTAGGGTCACATGGTCCACTATCCCCTTGGGGACACATCAGTTATCCCCCTATGAACTGGTAACTAGAAGACCTACGCATTTAGATGTTTCACCTCAGATAACAGACTCTGTCTTACTACACACAGAAATGACAAAATATTTCAAGGGACCCATGTACAATACTCAGTTTTATCACCAAGATCTTTGTACTATTATACCCATGACATCTTCCTAAATAGCCTCTTCATGATCTTTACAAGGAAACTTCATCTATTGGAAGCAATATCAGAGAGAAATTGTTCTTCATCCTCATCAGAAGGAGCATTATCTGGCACTGTTAATAAAAAATACAAAAGGGAGTCCAGGTAGTCAATTCTTGGGTTCCCATTTCATAACTAAAACAGTAATTCAAAATTCTACACAAATGAAAGGCTAACCCAAAAAGGTACTTCAAACTGAGGATTCTCAGAGATTCTCTAGAAGCAAGCACTCTTTGAAAGTCGACAGGTGACCCTCAGAACCCAAGACCTTCAGAACAAGCAGGTGACCTGAAATAGTGGACAACTTCCTCCTAAGACATTGGACCAAGATCTCTAATTCCTGTTTTGTTTCTTATCTGCTTGCTTGAAATCATTCTTCATCTTATTGTATACAGACCCTTGGATTTGTCCTCCCATAATGGCCCCTTTTCCTTTTATTACCTCCTTAGTATAATTGTTAGGTCAGAACATACTTATTCTAATGCCATTGGTAGGTTTTTCCAAACAGTAACCACTTCCTTCAATCTAACTGCTGGATATACCATTTGTCACCAGACCCCCAAGATAAAAATCTCTGAGCAATTCCAATCTCATTAAACAAGACCATAGGGAATTACAAACACTGATGTTTCCATTTGCAATTACACAGACAAATGGTCTTAAACGAATCAACCTGTGAGTTTGATAGTGTCCCTTTCTCCCTGAAAAAGAACCAATTATTATAATTTATTAATCAGACCCTGGGCATTTCTAAATTTGAATTCAATAACCTTAGTAAGGTGATGGGCCAAATACTTCTCACCTGAAAGAGGCTAATTGAGCTCCAAGTATGTATCTCAGCTAATGTAAGGCCTTGGTTCCAACCTTGTGTCTTGAGCAACTCCCTGTTTCCTGTGTCTCCATGAGCCCCTGTCAGATACTACTTTCTTTGGGACCAGGATTCCTAGTCCTGTTTGTTTCAGGTTAACACCTCGCGCACTATAGGAATGGTATTCCAAGACTTGCCTGTACATGAAGATTTTAATTGTACAGGTCAACAAGACTAGAAATCCTGACTCATACGTGAATTCCAAAACACACCTATTGTTGATTATTGAGGCACTCTCCCTGGGCAAATCACTGACTCATTGTTTATATGGTGTCCCTAATGACGAGAATCATGCAAACAGAAAAGACTGTAAGGAACTTCTCACTAACTCAAGAGTTATCCATGATGCTCCCCCTGCACTAAAGAGAATACAGATAAACTACAATTCATTAGCACAAGTGGTAATGGACAATCACATTGCTTTACATTTCTTCTTGGCCAGTCACAGTAAATCTGTGCCATTGCTAAAATGTCTTGCTGTACTTGGATCAATGAAAAAGGCAAGATAGAAAGGGCTGTACATCATCTTAAGGAAAATACTACTTGGCTTTCTTAAATTGATCCTCATGGCCTTTGATATTTGTTCTCTTGGCCTGAATTGGACAATTAGGTTCCTGGTTCTGAAGCACCTTAAAGGAACTATTACTTGTTCTTTATTTATTTATTTATTTATTTTGAGACAGAGTCTCACTCTGTTGCCAGGGCTAGAGTGAGTGCCGCGGCGTCAGCTTAGCTCACAGCAACCTCAAACTCCTGGGCTCAAGCAATCCTTCTGCCTCAGCCTCCCAAGTAGCTGGGACTACAGGCATGCGCTACCATGCCTGGCTCATTTTTTCTATATGTATCTTTAGTTGGCCAATTAATTTCTTTCTTTCTATTTATAGTAGAGACGGGGTCTCACTCTTGCTCAGGCTGGTCTTGAACTCCTGACCTTGAGCTATCCACCCGCCTCGGCCTCCCAGAGTGCTAGGATTACAGGCGTGAGCCACCGCACCCAGCTTATAAATTATATAATTTAAATTGTTTTAGCATTTCTTTCCACTTTCAAAAATATCCCACTTTGGACAAAAAATTTTATGGCCAGCTTACTTCATTTTCTCCACATTCTATTCCTGTAAAACAGCTTTTAATCTGCTCAACACACTGAACTGTTTCTCCAAGCCTTTGCTCATGCAGGTTCATCTATATGGCATGACATCATTCCCACTTCTGCACCATTCCTCCTTCCTTCCTCGAAGTTTAACTTATATTTGTCATTTAATAATTAGCATAAATGAGAATATATGTGTATATGTGCTGAAGAACAAATTTTACAAGTATGAGGTGGGATTATCTGGCCAATTAAAGTTATGTTTAATATTAAGCTAAAACTTTAAAATTAGAACTTTAAACTAAAACTTTAGCTAAGCTAAGATTCAGAGATTGTATCCTTCAGAAATCTTTGCATTATAATAATCTGTACATGTGACTATATCCCAACTAGTTTTCAACTTTTTGAAGGCTATAGTCTGCTGACTCCTGTTTGTGTTCCTAGAGGCTTGCATGGTGCTGGTACATATCTGCTTAACAGCCATCTATGGATACAAAGAAGGAATAAATGAATGAATGTATGAATGAATGAATATGGATAAAAAAAACTCCCCATGATCCAACTTTCTCTTAGTTCCTCATCAACCTCTTGGCTATTTTTTTCCAAAATAGAAACAGAGGGCAATGGATTTTATCCTGGCTTCATATGAGGAGAATTTTTCACCACGCACACTTTCCTATTTCTGGTGTAATATGTACCCTCTGAGAGAAATGGGTGCCAGTGACCCATGATAGTGCTGCTCAGAACAAAACAGTGCCATGGTTATCCTTCCTGTCCCCTTAGGATACGGTTCAATGTCTTGACGGTTATTCATCAAGGCTGTGTTTCCTGCTTCATTTGGTACTAGAAAGTAAAATGGAATGTGTGCTTTGCATTATTCATTACTGGCTTAGCAATGGGGAACAAAAAACTTCTCTTTGACACCTCTTCTCAAGACAAGAAAATGCAGAACTTGAGCTTCAGATAGGAAGTAGAAGAGAGAAGACTCCAAACTTGTTTTGTCCTTTGTTCACACCATATGACAGGAGTTAGCTCTGGTTTAATTATGAAGAAAATAAGAATGTCCATCAGGGACAATGCAATTGTAGCAGCTCGTTAGGCCTCATTTAGAGACATCACCATAGTACAACTTGCCTGTATCTTGCATTCATTTTATCATGCAGCTCAGAAAATGTGAACAGCAGCTCTTTGTATAAGAAATTTATGATGGTAGTGGGGGAGGGTTCTAATATATATCTATCCATCAATTGTATAAAAGGTACCCATTTCTGAAGATTTGGGGGGGGCACCTATATAAAAGCTTGATAGAAAGGAAGAAATCATGTTGAAAACGTGTCAGTGAAATGGAAAATAAAACTATCTCAAATCAAAGGAAAGAGGCAAATGTTTGGAAATAGCATGTTAAAATTATCAGGCAGATTGTATGTCATTTTCTGTAGGTCAACGATTTAAGCTTTGTTAATATCTACTGTGTGCACAGACCTTGTCTATGTTGAAAATGGTAGGTCAATCAGTGTTTATAACCATAATGGGGTGTCTATGAAAATGAAAAGTGTCATACAGGCAAATCCTATTTCTTGAAATTATTAATATGAATAACATAAACTTAGTTTTCCATGTGTCTAGATCTCACATGGAAAATTTAAAACCATATCGTTAGAATGTTAGAAATAGAATGGAGGCCTTAGTGATCATGTAGTCCTTAACCTTCATTTTGCAGATGGAGAAGATGAGTCCTTTGAAGGTTAAATGTAAATGGTAAGACTGAATGACCAGAGACATGGAAGGGGAAAAACTTTCCCATTGGAAGGTGTTTTGATTATATCCCTGAAGTCATGTTTTTTCAAGCACTCATAACAGATTTATTGAACACTTACTATGTGCTGGACACTGGACAGTGGCTTGGGTATGAATAAAATGTTGCCAATTCTCCATAATAGTCAGAAACAATCACCTCTTCTGAAATTGATGGGAGCTTCTACAATCTTCAACACCAAAACATACACAGTTAAGAAAGATCATTAAGGTGGCATTTGTCTCTATTACTTTACTTTTTAATAAGAGATGAAATATTAGAAAACTTTAATTGTCATCTTTCAAGTCATATAAGACAACCTCATAGTAGACATAGCAGAGATGAGGTTCCAGTGAGAGGAAAAGTGATTATAAAATGCTTTTTACATAATTTCTATCCTTTAAGTATCAGAGACATGTGTGCTTGCGTGTCCATTTGTTCATTTGATGACCATTTATTGAAGGCCTAGCATGTGCCACACATTGCTCAAGACCTTAGCTGCATAGATGCAAGAAAGACAAAGGTCCTGTTCTTAAAGAAATCATAACTTTGCTGACATATACTGGTGGAGGAGCATAAAGAGCTGCTACGTCTCTATACAGATTTTGGTTTTTTAAAATCAGTTTAAATGAACTTGGAAAAATTAAATTTTGTAGGCAAAGCCAACGAATCTTTTTAACATTAGAAGTATTAGAACCATTGATTAGGGTGGAAACTGAATTTCACATTCAATTCATAGTTCATAAATTTCTGATGAAAGAGAAAAAGTCCAAAGTCAATTGGTAATGTGGCTCTCAACTCATTTTTGGCTGGTTTTCTCACAATTCATAGATTAGAGTGAGGAGCTTCTGCATGATTAGTTTTTCTCTTTTAGATATGTCATTGTTCTTAGATTTAATTGTTCTCGGGTGAGATCTAGACATAGGAATTAAAAAAAAATTCCCAGGTGATTCTGACATGCCAGTATTGAGAACCACTGACATAAATAATTGTTCCTCAAAGAATTATACCCATAGTTAATTAAAATCATCTTAGATGGTGCTGGATCATTTTAAATTTTAATGGTTATGGTTTTCAATGTATATCATAAAAATATCTAAGTAGCTCATGGCCAAGAAAGAGCAAGTCATTCAGGGAACTGAAGGTGTTCACTGTGAGTGCAGCATGGGCTGCAGGGGGCAGAATGTGTTTGGAGATCGCACCTGACCCCACATGGTGAAGAATTTTGGGAGCATTTTAAGGAGAATGAGATAAGAATGTCCTTATCTTGAGGACAAGGAGGAGGTATTGAAGGGTTTTAAACTTGGTCTGACATGATTCGATTTGCATTTTAGTTAACAGCCAACTCTCTGAGTACAATTGCCAAATGTTGTGAAGGTGGGATACAAATGACAGTTTTAGAAAACTCTGGGGTAAATTATGAGATAAGAGAGAAAAAACATTGGAGAACAAGGAATTTGAAAGGCAAAAAGGATTTTTTTCCTAAGATTGATGATGAAATGGAAAGAAAATAATTTGAGGACAAAGGTCATATTTTTAAGTATTTTTTTCCATTGAGGCTTGGATCAAGATACTTAAAAGGAAAGCCGTCTGTGGTAGGATGGACATTCGTTTGTGTAAACAAAGAGGCCTTCCCAATTCTCTTGCCTGGAGCTATGGCCAACCCTCCTCTCTGTAGAAATGGCCGGGATTGGGTTAACCATGAGGTGATGCTTCAGGCACTTGACAGAACATGCACAATCCACAGTGTGATAGCAAAGGGATGACGCATAATCCCCAAGAAGCAAATGCTGCATAAAATCAACATGGGTGAGTGGCTATTTTCATCTACCCCGCAGCTGCAGTGGCTTGGCATAGGGTGATGCTTGTGTGAGTACTGACAGAGGAAGATAAATAATGTTTCAGGGCCTGGGAATTATCTTTCATTGGTTGAAGGGAAAAGTCAGAGTGACATAGTTTTCTCTTCCATGCATCTTCAATTGGATCTTAGTGATGCTAGAGGAATGTATGAGGAGCACTCGATACTGAATCTGTTCTCAGGAAAAGAATATCTTGATTACTTAGTGATGCCAATCAAAGGTGCTGCATAGAGGAGTGGCAGTAATAGTCATATTTTCCATTTGTGACATTGGTTAGTCTGCTGTTTGAGGACATAACATCCAGCACAATGATCCTGGTCAGCGTGAAACTTAGTTTAAAACTAATGACCTGTGCTGAGAGGAAGGTAAGTTTCTCACTTCCCTAGACAAGAAAAGAGCATACATAACCTAGTGCTTTCTGTTTGGCTGCCTGTGCCTCGTGGTAAAGGTCTTCGCGTTATGTGTGTGTTCCATTTGTGTCTATATAGCAGTAACTCTTCTTCCAGGGAACGCTGTTCTTCGGTCTGCTGCACAAGTGCTGCCCTTTGGGTGGCAGATTAGTCTTTTGCCTGCTCAAAAAACAATATACTACAATTTTCTTCGTAGTTTATGAACCTCTGACTTTCAGTCTTGCACTGTGTTCCATAAACAGTGTCTCCTTTTTCCTTAATCTGTCTGGCTACTAAATGAAAAAAGTTTGAAAATGAAATTGTCTTAAAGAGCAGTCTTTACAGCTAGCTGCCCCTGGACATGAATCCATAATTTAATGCAACAATAAAGAGGTTAAGTGATTGACCCAAGTCTTTCAGCAGTGGGTACACTCATCTCAGCTGTCTTTTTTCAAAGAGAACTTAGGTATCTTGTTCCGGGAGGGAAGCCAGGTATCATGTCTAGATGACTCTCGATGCTTTTGCTAAATCACAGGAATTACCTTGTTGCTGAGCACACATTTTATGGTTATTAACTTTAGCTATCAAGAAGAGTGATGCCCAGGGAGACATATGCTGGGGAGGAATGTATATACATCTTTTCCCCATCAGCACATTTCTTCCAAGCTGTTTCCTGGTTGTAATTTAATGACCAGATATGCTGATGTTCGAAAAGACATAATTTCTCCTCTCTCAACATCTCTTTTTCATTCATTCATCATTCACTCAAAACTACTGTGATCTATAAGCCAGACCCTGTGCTAGACTTCAGCGATATAGCTTTGAACAGAGACACAATTTTCCCTGAAGGGCCATATATTTTTATTTCAAACAAATATTTATTCACATTAAAGAGTGATATATACAATTATAGGGAAGTAAAGGGAACAATTGGAGCACCTAGGAGGAAACTGTAGTCTGAATTTGGGGGGAGACAGACCTCCTGAAGGAGTGACACCTTGGTTAAGTTCCAAACCCTAAAATGCAGTAATCTGATTGAATGGGAATCTGAGAATGTGGGCATATGGAGAAAGAGGAGGGACAAAGGTTCAGGGCTATGAAAAAGCAAGTCATTCAAGGAACTGAAGGTGTTCACTGTGTGTAGAATGTCGGGTGGAGAGGGAAGGATGTGTTTGGAGATCGCACCTGACCCCACATAATGAAGAATTTTGAGGCCATATTAAGGAGAGTGAACTTTACCTTGAGGACAAGGAAGAGATGTTGAAAGGCTTTAAACGTGGTCTGACATGATCAGATTTGCATTTTAGGAAGATTTTGCACTCTCCTCTTTTTTTCTTTCTTAACATATACATGATACGTGTTATGGAATATATCAAGATAGATTGAATTTTTTATGAGTATACTGTGGAAAAGGTCAGTCAACTCTAATGAAAGGTATATAAATCCCAAATCATAAATTGGGTACATGGCACCCAAATCACAATGAATATGAAAGTGGTCCTCTGATACCTTTGTTCAGAAAACACTGCTGATTTATTCCCCTCTATGGTGCTATCATGGACATCTATCACTTATCTACAAGAGATGTTGTTGTACAGGATGGAGCAAGGAAAGGCATCACTCCACATCACCCTGATGAATTATATCTTTGCGTCACAAGTGACAGAAATCAAATTCAGCTCAGGCAAGAAAAGGAATTTATCAATCCATCTGTTGGAGAGGCTTGGACTGATTAGAAGCAGAGATTTGATTCGACGTTGCTCTGCTTATTGGCTTTCTCTCAAGCATTGTTATCCATGAGAAAAGAGAGAGGACTTGTCCTGACTTGGGTCAGGGTGGGGAGTGTTCCTGGCATCTAGTGAATAGAGGAGGCAAGGGATGCTGTTAAACATCCTGTAATGTGCAGGAGGGCCTCCCACAACAAAGTATTATCCATCCCCAAATAGTGCCATGGTGGAAAAACCCTGCTGTAAACCACTGGAGTTGGAGAAGGGGATGGATCGACTTTAAAGAGTCTGCTAACAGATCTCAGAGGCCAGAGAAGGGGCATTTGGGTTTCTACCCAGTAAGGACAAGGGCATTGCCGAATGACACTAAAGAGGTTGAGCCAGACAGGGTCAGGCTTGGCCATAGAAGGGGCCATAATGTTGAATGATAATAATAAGAGCCAACATTGACTGAGGAATGCATTGAATCTGTAGATTGCTTTGGGCAGTATGGTCATTTTAACAATAGACAAAAATAGAGAATTTAAGTATTCTGTGAGAGTATCATAATCTTAGATGCCAGAAAAGCTTGCCTAAGGAAGTGACATTTATGGTAGGACCTAAATGGTAAATAGCTATGGTCCAGAGGTGGGGTTGGGGTTGGGACAGACAAACAGAGTTTCAGGGGAATGGAAGGTACAGACATCTAGAGGAAGGATAGAGCTGGTCTGGTGTGTTTGAGAAGCTCTGGGCCTAGCTCTCCCTTCTCTACCCCATCAAAGTGTGCTTGTCCAGTGTCTTCCACTTCCTATACACTGCTGCTAGTTGACAGCAAGTTATCTGGTGAAAGCGTAACTGCCCAGAACATATACGAGCCTCCAATTTTTTCTTTCCTGGCTTCCCTGAAGCAAAAAGATACTGATGAGATAATCAACACTAAAGTATTAAAGATTTTCAAGTCTTGATACACTCTGCTTTGAGGGCTATTTGCATTTGAACAAGAAACTTCTGAGTATGCCAATGCTTGCTTCATAAGGAGTAGTTTTATTAAGTAGGGATTTCAGCTCTTTAAATAGGAATTTCTTTCACTGTAGAGAGTTGGGAGTGGGCTAAGGCAAAGTTATTCATGCCCAATAAACATCACATTGTCTGAAGGTAAAGCTGTAATTATCTCAGGCATGTTGACATCGATAATGACATGGGGAACTTTATGATTTAGTATTAGCTGGAACATATTCATTATTCATTAACATGATTAAACATTTATAATTTTCCTTTTATGAGAACAAAACTTTGAAATACTGCTTGGAAAATGAGAATAGAAATGGGCTTTAATTCTGAGGACTTGACTACATTAAATACAAAAGCAGAACTTTTACTCTTTTTCTTACTGTTGAGTTACACCTTAAACTATAGTTGGATCCTTCAGCCAAAGCAACTGCTTTCTGAGCTATGTTCTTCTTGTTTCTCTGTTCCAGAGCTCCCATGTGGCTCATAGGTGCAGGGAGTACTGATACCTCTGTGACTTCCATTTTCTTCTGAGGGAGAAGGACAAGTTTCAAATCTTGTAATGTCACATCTAATCATAAATAGGCAAAAGCCACATTTCTTAGCATTCAAGGGTTAAAGGTAACCTTGAGTGCTGTTCATAGTCGATGTGACTTCTTCAAGATGGATTCATTTAAATTAACATGTAATGTAGAAGCATTTGTCAATATTACACATATGATACCTTAGACAAGATTAATGAAAGATTCATTGGTGCTCCACTTCACATTTGATAAATTCTGTTTAAAACTGATGTTTGAGGGAAAAAAATCAAGTTAACTTGTTCACTATAATATATACCAAAATTAATTCCAGATGAATTGAAGAATATGATATAAAAATGAAATTATTAAAAAAAGCATAAAATATGAGTGAATTTTAATTCTTCCTAACATGGGGAAAAATATAATATTAGCTACTGATATCTTTGACTTGATAAAAAAATTGATATGTGCAAAAATTATAATATTTTAAAACAAATAGTAAACTGACAAAGTTTTAGCAAAAAAGAAAAGGCATAGTTTATACATACCTGATATAAAATAATAACTTTCAGGCCAATAAGAAAATGTAATATTACAATTCAATGGGCAAAGAGCATGGAAAGAAATTTCCCCAAAATGAAGCACTTATGACTGTTAAATATATAGAAAAATACAGAGGAGAGCATCCAGAATGGCAGAGTAAGGACCTCTGAAATGGCAAAAAAAAAAAAAGCATAAAAAGCTTAAAACAATAAGAACACTGGAAAAATTGTCAAAATTAATTTTCTTAAAACTCTATAAATAAACGAAAAGCTTACAACAATCAGGAGGGTTTATTCAAGAATAATAGCTGAATCTTGATAAGAATAGTGAGCTTTGTGATGTTTTATTCCTCTCTCCTCAACTTCCCAGTAGCCTTGAAAAATAGCAGCTTCAGAAACATGGTAGTTGTAGAAATCAGCAGCCTGGCATCCACTGGAGGGGGTAGATAGGATTGTAAGTCCCATAAAAGCCCCATATCCAAAGAATTGTTATTATCTGACCTTCCCAGTAGCTCCCTAAAATATTCCATTCACAGAGTTTATCTTTGTTTGACCTAACTCAGGCTCTCTCAGCAAGGAGATCCCTGCTTCCAGGGCAGTTGTCTAAAACAATCAGCAGCAGTTATAATACTGTCTTGGGCAGCAATACCAGTAGGGGCAAACAAGAGGCTGGCCAAAATACTTAAAAGGAAAATTGAAGACATAAGAAGTTCATAGAAAGTTTTGAAAGGCTCTTACATATTTCTGGGGATCTAAAAGTCCACACAAATATACAATGTTGTGTCCATGTCCAGGAAAGACCTAAGAAGATCCTCATTCTCACCTCTGACTGGCATTAAGGCTCTGAATAAGCAGGAAGTAAAGGCTAAGGCAGAGTTGTAAACTACCAGAGTGTTTAAGGTAGACTCCAACACTCAAAAGAGCTCCTTGGGAGAGGTTGGAAAACTTACTTCTTCAAGATTTTTAAAGAAATCTCTGTCCAATTACTAGCTGACCAATAAGCTAATTGAGCAGAGGTGTCAGTGGCTAAACAATGCAAAGAATACAGCCTTTATAGACTCAGTAAAGAAAAGTCACTGAACAAACAAACAAAAAAATTCCCAGCAAAAACAATAACAATCAGCTGCAACAATAAACTTTGGAAAGGGAATTAATATGATTTCAAAAGGTGTTACATTATACTGCTTGAAATGTTGACAACAAAAAAAATGTAAAATATGCAAAGAAAGTATGGCTTATACACAAGAAAAAGAGCTTCAACTGAAACTGTCCTTGAATAAGTCCAAATTTTGGATTTATTAGAAAAAGATTTTAAGTAACCTATTATAAATTAGCTCAAAGAACTGAGAGAAATCATGTCTAAAAAAATTAAAGGAAAATATGAGGATGACATCTCACTAAACAAAGTATCAGTAAAGGGACAAAAATTATAGACAGAAAAATAATCTAGAGTTGAAAACTACAATAATAAAAAGGAAAGACTCACTATGGAAGCTTAACAAGAGATACAAGATGGCAAAATAAATTTTAAAAAACAGTGAACTTAAAGATAGATCAATTGAGATAGCCTACTCTGGGGAACAGGGAAAAAATGAAGAAAAATTAACAGGTCATCAGAGACCTGTGGGACGCCAGCAAGCTTACCAACATACACACGATGGGAGCCCCAAAGAAGAGGAGAGAAAAGGGTAGAAAGAATATTTGAAGAATTAATGGCTGAAAACTGCCCCCAAATTGATTTCAAAAAACTTTATACATTTAGAAACCTCAAAAAAAAAAAAAAATCTTCAAGTGGTATAAACTTAATGAGATCCACACCTAGATACATCATAATCAAATTGTTGAAAGACAAAGAGAGAATCCTGAAAACAGCAGAGAGAAGTGTCTCTTTGCATACAACGTATCCTCAGTAAGATTAACACCTGTTTCCAAATCATGGAAACAGGAAGGCAGTGGGATGACACATTCAAACTGCTAAAAGAAAAGACTATGAGCCAAGAATTCTATATCCAACTACCCTTCAAACTGACGGACTAATTAAGACTTTCTCAGAGAAAGAAAAACTAAGAGAAGTTGTTGCTAATGGGCCTGACTTATAAGATATACTAAGGGGAGTCCTTTACCCTGAAATAAAATGACAGTGAACACTAACTTGAATCCATATGAAGAAATAAAGAACATTCACAAAAGAAACTTAACATGGTAGCTAAAAACAACTGCATAAAGAGATAATTATAGAAATTTCTTTATTGGCTTATAATACATAAATATATAATTTGCATGACAATATTAGCACAGAGGAGGAAGAGGGAATGGAAGTATATTGGACCAAAGTTTTTATACATGATTGCAATTAAGTTGGGACTAAACCAAACTATATTGTTTTAAGTTAAGATGTTAATTTCAGTCTCCAGGGAAACCACTGAGAAAATAATTTAAAAACTATACAGTTACACAAACCACAGTATAATTAAAATGCTACAGTAGAAAATATTTATTTAACACAAAAGAAGGTAGCAATAGGGATTAGAGGAACAAAAAAGATATTATATATAGAAAGCAAATAGCAAAATGGCAGACATAAATCTACCTTGTCAATAATTATGTATTTTTTTACTTTTCATCTTTTTAGAGATGGGGTCTCACTCTGTCACCCAGGCTAGAGTGCAGTGGCACTATTTTAGCTCACTGCAGCCTCAAACTCCTAGGCTCAAGCCAGCCTCTTGAGTAACTAGGTCTACAGGTACACACTATCACATCTAATTAATTTTTTTATTTTCTTTTGTTTTTGTGGAGATGGGATACTCACTATGTTGCTCAGGCTGGTGTAGAACTCCTGGCTTCAAGCAATCCCCTCCCTCAGCATCCTGAGTCACTGGGATTACAGGCAGTAATTATATTAAATGTAAAGAAATTAAACACTCCATTCAAAAGGAGAAATTGGCAAAATGGATTAAAAAAACCATGATACATTGTCTACAAGAGGTACATAATCAGACTCAGGAAAAGTATAAACCAATTTCATTTTTGAAAGAGATGCAAATATATTAAAATATAGTAACACAAATCCTACAATATGCAAATATATAATAAATATGTAATACCTCATCATCAAGAATGAATACAAAGATAGTTATACATAAAGGCAGTCATCAGTTGAAAACAGTAGCAATTATGGGACAAAAACTCATACAATTGTATAAATATATAAAGAAATGATAAAATTCAACAGTAATTCATGAGTAGCTTTTTTTTACACAACTGCAAAGAGAAGGAAGCTTACTTAAAAAGATAAAGGATTTCTAACAAAAAATATACATTATATCTTCATTTATTTAGATAGCAAGTATTTATTTGGTGCCTACATGTATCAAACACTTGTCCTAAGCACTGGTGATATAGCAGTAAAGAGAATAAAGATCCTGTCCTCATGGAGCTATGGATTTACTGGTTAAATACTTCTTAAATTTTAGTTAATATTTAGAAGCATTCCCATTAAAATCACAAGCAAGGATGCCTACTCCACCTCTTCAATCCATTAGAAAACATAATAGAAAAGAGGTCCTACTGAAAATAGTGTCCAAAATTATAAATTTTATTGGGATTGATCAATACAACAATTTTATGGGGACAATTTTTAAACATTATTAAAAGTCATATAAAAATTATGAATAAATGGAGATCTATTCCATGCACATGGAAGATTCAATATCAAAAAATGGTAATTATTTTTCATGGAACATAAGAAGTGAATTCTAAAATTAATATGGAAGAGTAAAGGGATAAGGAAAGTCAAGGAACATATGAAAAGGGGCTGGGCTACCAGATATCAAGGTTTATTATAAAGTTATAAAAATTAAAACAGTTATGCATTAACATAGGAATAGATATGTAATAAAATAGAGTCTCAAAATACATATATGAATATATAAAGATTTTATGTAAATGATAGAGATGATATGCAAAACAGTGAATGAAAAGATGGTTCATTCAAAAAATGGTTTGGGGGAAACAAAATAACTCGGTTGTCTCAAATTTAATAAAAACAAAGAAATGGTGTTGGGTCAGTGGATTTACATAGACAAAGTGAAATTATGTCACAAATCAATTTTTAAAAAGAGATAATTATGTTTACTAAAAAATATAACTTTTTTCCCTCACCCAGAGCTTCTCTAAACATCTGAATTAGAAGAGATAATTTTAGACTCTTAAACTCAATTCTTTAAACGTTTCTTAAACATGAATTAATGTTGTTATCCAATTTTTAGAAGTATTGTCATTAACTATCCTACCACTTAGAATATAGAAACTGAGTATCTTTTTATTATGTGCAAATGCCAGAAAAATGTTTATTTTAATTAAGGTACATCTAGATCCTTCCTGTCAGAAGATTTATGTGGTGCATAAATATATCTTACATATGTTGTGGTTAACTTAATTGTCTGCATCTTGATACTGTTCTCCTGTCACTGGGTTTAATTACATTGTATTATGACTGGTAATTAAACAGAGCAAAACATCATTACAACATTAATTGGTTTTATAAGACCTTGAAACCTTTTGCCAAGAGCTCTTGTTTTTACTATAAGCTATTATATTACCACTATTATCAGTGCTCATAGAATTCTTTCTGATCCTTGAGTTGTCAGGTACACAGTTGCTAATTACCTGAAATTTGAGTTCAAAAGCCACTAATGTGTTTTGCTTTGGGTGGACAAAGGCCTTTTGATCAATCATGTAGATGACCACCATTTCATATCAGTCACTTTTAAAGTTGTTCTCTACCAAATGGGGATCCTGAAAGCCCTAAAATAACAACTGGCAAACTTATTTTGAATGAGATGTCTGTGATTATACAATTAACATTAAAAAGAAGTCATTATTTACAAACAGCTGAGTTGTGTCTTACAATGAATCTTGATACTTCCAGGGCAGTGCATCTCATACCTCTTTTCCATAATGCCATGAGCAGTGGCATAGGGTGAGAATAAGCTGATTGAAAGATACTCTGGAGCTATAGCTGTGACCATAATTCAGCATTTATACAGGGGTGACAATGTACTACTGTGCACATCTTTCAGCAAGGCCACTGTGCAGTTGTGTGCCTATACTTCTTGCACTGACATTTGGTTCCTCCTTCAGTCTTGACGGTCATGCTTTCAAGCTATCCCACCATCAAGCTTTTTTCAGAGAATGTAGAACCAATAGATTGAGATACCCTACTTTATTCCAGGAACTATTTTACTTATGCTGTGTCATTTAAATGCCACAACAACCTAGGCTCTATTATCACGGTTTTACAGATAAGCAAACAGATTAAAATAGATAAAATATTTTGCTTAATAGAAGCTGGCTAGGAAGTGACACATCTGGTATTTAAAACTAGTTTTTTTTTTTCTGATTTCAAAGATATTAACCATTTGTTCCTACCGTTCTGACTCTCAAGAGGTTGTTCTTATTGAAATTAAATGACTATCCTGTATCTATTATGAACATTGAGGTTATTTGCAATGTGGAGACATAGAAGTTTTGTCCAGGAAGGGTAACTCTACATGTCTATAGAACTGCTCAAGGAATTGTGAGGATGAAACCTTAACACTCCTCCCCTCTTCATCTAGAAGTTGAGGAGGGTAGATAATCATTCTTGGACACTGAGTATTTAAGAAGAACTTCTCCAGATGAAAGGAAGCTGGGATCAAAGTAGGAAAGAACATTAGTTAGGATTCACAAACTATGAGAAATTGGCTGCAGATGGTAGGTCAGCTTTTTGAAGTATTTGTTTCTTTTGTTATTTACTAACTTTTAGTGCAGATTTACTTAAATATGTCAGTCTCATCTTAGCTTCGCTACAGAGTATTATAAGAAGAGTATTATTATGCTTAAGTCAAAATATTAAAAGAGGAGCCCCAAAATATCTCCTCAGGCTTATCCTACCCAATTTGCTTTGCCTTTAAACAGACTTTGCCATGAGTTTACTCGCAAATTAAATTTCTAGTGATTGTGCTCCCTATCTTGTAGAAGAAAAATATTTTTCCTTTATAATTTTTATTTTTAAATAATTTTAGATTTACAGAAGAGTTGCAAAGGTAATATAGATAGTTCTTCTACATCCTCCAACCAGTGTGCCCTAATATATTTATCAAAACTAAAAAATTAACATCCATATGTTACCAAAAACTGAACTCCAAATTTTGTTTGTATTTCACTAGTTTTTCTCTTCATGTTCTTTTTCTGTTCCAGAATCCAATTCAGAATACCTACCACATTACACTTAGTCATCGTATCTCTTTAGTCAGAAGAGACAATCTTTAATGTTGAGTAGTAATAATTGCAAAGATGTAAAAGACTCAGACAAGGTTGTAGGTGGAAGAGAAAGCCTACTGATCAACATCTCAAAACTCCATAGACAAACAAGAATCTCTGACTCTCTCCGGGAAGAAACAATACTGGAAGAGCACTATGGGTCTGTCTTCCCAATTGCTCTATTGTTTACTTCTCTGAAAAGTGAGATTCGGTGAACATGATTGTTGTGCAAAACGAGTGCTTCTTGTTCTCTCTCCAACATGTCTTCAAGCAGTCCCTGCTTTTCTCTGCTTATTCCTCCATACAGTAAGCTCTTCAGAGGAGGGCCTTCTCAGCTCTGCAAGGGGAAATCCACACTCCTCCAGCTGGTCTCCCTGCAAGTAGATGGATGAATTAGTCCACCTAAGATTGTATGTGTATATATGTGCCCACATGAAAATATATACTTGCATATTCTGACTAATACGCTTCTTATATGTATTCAAGTGTGTATATATACACATATACATATGTACATTTATACACATGTACATATATACACATGTATATATATGCATATAAACATATAGATGCATATATACATATATACACACATACACACACATATATGCATATATATGAATTTTTTAAATTTTGAAATATTAGGGAGATACAAAAGTGTTGGTTACATGGATACACTCTATAATGCTGAAGTCAGGGCTTTCAGTATGCCTGCCACCAAGAGAGTGTTCATTGTACCCAATAGGTACATTGTTATCCCTCATCCTCCTCCCACCCTCCTACCTTCTTAATTTCCAATGTCCTTTAGGTCTTTTTGTGCTGATGTGCAACCATCACTTAGCTTCCAGTGATTAGTGAGAACATATGGTGTTTGTTTTTCCATTTCTAAGATACTTTGCTTAGGATAATGGTCTCCAGTTCCGTCCCTGTTCCTACAAAAGACATTACTTCATTCCTTTTTATGGCTGAGTAGTACTCCATGGTGCCTATATATATGTATATATAGTATATATATATACACACACACATATATATAGAAAATGTGTGTGTATATGTGTGTATGTGTGTGTATACACACACACTGTATTGTCTTTATCCACTCATATATTGATAGGTACTTAGGTTGATTCCATATCTTTGCAATTGTGAATTGTGCTGCCATAAACATTTGCATGCAGGTGTCTTTTTGATAAAATTATTTCTTTTCCTTTTGGTAGATACCCAGTAGTGGGATTGCTTTGTTGAATGGTAAGTTTACTTTTAGCTCTTTGAAGAATCTCCGTATTGTTTGCCATAGAGCTCGTGCCAAATTGCAGTCCCACCAACAGTGTATAGCTTACCTTTTCTTTGCATCCATGCCAACATCTGTTGTTTTTGATTTTTTAAGGATGGTCATTCTGACAGAGCTAAGGTGGTATCTCAATGTGGTTTTAATTTTCATTTTCCTGATCATTAGTGATATTGAACAATTTTTCATATGTCTGTTGGCTATTTGCCTATCTTCTTTTGAAAAAATTCTGCTCATGTCTTTTGCCCACTTTTTGATGGGGTTGTTTGTTTTTTTTTCTTGCTGTTTTGTTTGTGTTCTTTGTAGATCCTGGAAATTAGTCCTTTGTTGGATGTATGATATGTGAAGATTTTCTCCCATTCTGTAGGCTGCCTGTTTATCCTGTTAATCATTCCCTTTGCTGTGCAGAAGCTTTTTAATTTAATTAAGTCCCATTTATTTGTATTTGTTACTGCTGTATTTGTCTTTGGGGTCTTAATCATAAATTCTTTGCCTAGGCCTATGTCTACAAGAGTTTTTCCTATATTTCCTTCTAGAATTTTTATGGTTTCATGCCTTACATTTAAGTCTTTAATCAATCTTGAATTAATTTTTATGTATGGTAAGAGAATAGGTCTTATTGCATTCTTATTAAGTCTTATTTTATTCTGCATGTGGCTATCCAATTTCCCCAGCACCATTTATTGAATAGGGTATCCTTTCACCAGTGTATGTTTTTGTCTGCTTTGTTGAAGATCAGTCGGTCACAGATATAAAGTCTTACTTCTGGCTTCTCTATTCTATTCCATTGATCTCTGTCTCTACTCTTATACCAGTAATATGCTATTTTGGTTATACAGCCTTGTAGTATAATTTAAGTCAGGTAATGTGATGCCTCCAGATTTGTTCTTTCAGCTTAAGATTCCTTTGGCTATTCAAGCTCTATTTTGGTTACATATGAAGCTTAGGATTATTTTTTCTAGATCTGTGAAATAAGACATTGGTATTTTTATGGGAATTGCACTGAATCTATAAATCATTTTGGGCAGCTTGGACATTTTAACATTGTTCATTTTACCAATCCTTGAGCATGAAATATTTCTCCATTTTTTGTGCCATCTATTATTTCTTTCATCAGTGTTTTGTAGTCCTCGTTGTAGAGATCTTTCACCTCCCTGGCTAAATATGTTCTTAAACATTTTATTTTCTTTGTAGCTATTGTAAATGGCATTGAGTCTTTGATTTGACTCTCAGCTTGACTATTATTAGTATATAGAAATGCTACTGATTTATATACATTGATTTGTAACCTGAGATTTGATGAATTTATTTATCAATTGTAGGAGTCTTTTGGTGGAGTCTTTGGGACTTTCTAGATACAAGATCATGTTGTCAGTGAAAAGTGATAGTTTGACCTCCTCTTTCCCAGTGTGGATATCCTTTATTTCTTTTTCTTGTCTGATTGCTCTGGCTAGGATTTCCAGTATTATGTTGAATAGAAGTGGTACCATTGGGCACCCTTGTATTGTTCCAATTCTTAAAAAGAATGCTTTCAATATTTCCTCATTCAGTATGATGCTGGCTATGGGTTTGTCATATATGGCATTTATAAATTTGAGATACTTTCTTTCTATGCCTAGTTTGTTGAGAGTTTTGATCATGAAAGGGTGCTATATTTTATCAAATGCTTTTTCTGCATCTGTTGAGATGATCATTTGGTCTTTGTTTTTGCTTCTGTTTATGTAGTGAATCACGTTTATTGATTTATGTATATTGAACAATTCTTGCATCACTCGGATAAAACCCACTTGATCATGGTGAATTATCTTTTTGATGTGCTGCTGAATTCAGTTTGCTAATATCTTCTTGAGGATTTTTGTGTCAATATTCATAAGGGATATTGGTCTGTAATTTTCTTTTTGTGTGTGTCCCTTCCTGACTTAGGTATCACGGTGATACCAGCTTCATAGAAAAAATTAGGGAAGATTTCTTCCTTCTTGATGTTACAAAATAATTTCTGTAGCAGAGGGATCAGCTCTTTTCTTTGTATGTCTGGTAAAATTTGGTTGTGAATCCATCTGGTCCAAGGCTTTTTTAAATTCAGAGATATTTTTATTACTGTCTCAGTCTCAGTGCTAGTTATTGGTCTATTCAAGATTTCTATTTCTTCCTGATTTAGGCTTAGGAGGTTATGCGTTTCCAGAAATTTATTCATTTTCTATAGGTTTTATAGTTTGTGTGCATAGAGATTTTTCTAGTATTCATGGGTGATATTTTGTATTTTTGTGGTGTCAATTGGAATGACTCCTGTTTTATTTCTTATTGAAATTATTTGAATCCATTCTTTTCTATTTCTTATTAATCTGGTTAGTGGTCTATCGATTTTGTTTATCTTTTCAAAGAACCAAGATTTTTTTTCATTGACAGTTTGTATTTTTTGTTTGTTTCCATTTCATGTAGTTAATATCTGACCATGGTTAATTTTTTTATTGTGCTGGCTTTGGGTTTGGTTTGTTTTTCTTTTTCTAGTTCCTAAGGATGTGACATCAGGTTGACAATTGGTGATCATTCTGTCTTATTAATATATGCATTTTAGGCTATGATTTTTCCCCTTAGCACTGCCTTTCCTACATTTCATAGATTTTTGAAAACTTGTGTCTTCTCTGGCATTCAGCTCTATGAATCTTTTGATTTCTATTTCAATTTCATCATTGACATAAGGATAGTTCAGCAGGGAGTTGTTTAATTTCCATGACTTTGTTTGGATTTAAGAGTTTCTCTTGGAATTGATTTCTAGTTTTTTATTCCACTGTTGTCTAAGAAGATACAGAGTATGATTTTGATTTTTCTGAATTTGATGAGATTTGCTTTATGGTCTAGGATATGATAAATCTTGGAAAATATTCCACGTGTTGATGAGAAAACTGTGTATTCTATAGTTTTCAGGTAGAGTGCTTTGTAAATGTCTATTGGGTCCATTTGTTCTAGAGTTTCATCTAAGTATAGTATTTCTTTGTTGATTTTCTGCTTCAATGATCTGTCCAGTTTTGTTAGTGGTGTGTTGGAGTCCCTGGCAATTGTTATTCTACTTTTTATTTCTTTGCTTAGATCTAGTAGAATTTACTTTATGAATCTAAGATCTCCTGTGTTAAGTGCATATATGTTTGTGATTGTTATGTCTTCTTGCTGCATTGCTCCTTTATCATTCTATAATGACTATCTTTATCTCTTTTTATCATTGTTGATTTAAAGTCAATTTTATCTGATATAAGAATGGGTATTCCAGCTCACTTTAGGTTTTCATTTGCTTGGAATATTTTTTCCATCCTTTACCTTGAGTCTGTATGTGTCTTTGCAATGTAGATGGGTTTCTTGGGGAAAGTATATATTTGTGCAGTGATATTTAATCCATTCAGCCAGTCTGTGTCTTTTAATTGGAGCATTAAGACCATTCACATTCAGTGTTAGCATTTATATGTGGGGTACTGTTCTGTTCCTCATGTTGAATGATACTTCTTGATAGTATCTATTGTGCCACTCCACAATAGCACAATTGGTGCTATTGTGTCATTCCATGTATACCCATTGTGGTTGTCTCTTGTACCATTCCATGTATAATGCACTATTGAGAATTTCCTGCACTGCAGATACAGCAGTGACAAATTTCCTTAGTGCTTGCTTGTCTGGAAAAGTCTATTTTTTCTATTTTCTTGTTTTGTTTATCCATTTGTGCTATTGTTTTACAGGAGCTATTCTATTTAATTTGTGGGTGTTTTTACACTGGTGGGTATCTATTGTGCCATTCCATGTATAATGCACTATTGAGAATTTCCTTCACTGTAGATGTAGCAGTGACAAATTTCCTTAGTGCTTGCTTGTCTGGAAAAGTCTATTTTTTCTACCATTTATGAAACTTAGTCTTGCTGGGTAGAAAATTCTTGGCTGGCTTTTGTTCTGTTTAAGAAGATTAAAAATAGGGTCCAATCCCTTTAAGCTTGTAAGATCTTTGCTGAGAAGTCTGCTGTTAGCCCGATGGGTTTTTCTTTGTAGTTTAGTTGTTGCTCTTGTCTTTTAGCTTATAGTATTTTCTCCTTCATTAACTTTGGCCAGGTAGATGACTATGTGTCTTGAAGATGACCTATTTGCTATGAATTTTCCCATTGTTCAATGACATTCTTGTATCTGGATATGTGAATCTCTGGCAATACCAGGAAAGTTTTCCTCAATAATTCCCTTGAATAGGTTTCCCGTGCTTTTTTGCTTTTCCTTCTACTCCCTCAGGGATATCCATAATTCATATATTAGCTTACTTTGCATAGTTCTATATTTCTCTGAGTGATTATTTATTATTCTTTATTCCTTTTTCTGCATCTTTGACTGGGTTAGTTTGAAAGTTTGTTCTTCAAGCTCTGATGTTCTTTCTTCTGTTTGGTTCAGTGTGTGTTGAAGCTTTCTGTTGTATTTTGGAGTTCCCTGAATGACTCTTTCATTACATTGAGTTCTATTATATTCTTTCTTATGTTGTCTAGTTCTTTAATGACTGTTTCATTTTTTCACTCATGTCCTAAAATTTTTTTTAGCTTTGTGTTGGCTTTCAACTTTCTCTTCAATCCCATTCATCTTATTTGCCATCCATATTTTGAATATCATTTCTGACATTTTGACGATTTCCTTGTGGTTAGGGGCCATTGCTGTAGGCCTATTGTGGTCCTTTTTGGATATTGAACTAGCTTGTTTTTTCATGTTGCCAGAGTTCTTTTGCTGGTTTGTTCTCATCTGAAACCTCTTCTTTCAGTTCAGGGCAGATACGTTTGCAGTGGTCCTATTCTCCTTTGCTGAGAACTCTCCTGTTTAGTGAGAAGAAGGAGAGGTCCCTATGTGGTGCTTTGTGTCCTAATCTGGTATTAGAGGGACAAATGCATTGAGATCTTGTAATAGTTGTTTTATGTTGTTCCATTCCCCTGTGTTTGTTATATAGTCCAAGCCAGTGCTGGGAGATCTTTGTGTGGAGTGGTGGGTTGGTCACTAGGCCACTATTAGAAGTGCAGGCAGGGGTCTTGGTGAGTTCCTTTTCATATAGAAGGGCATTGCAGGAGATTTTTCTGCCTAATCTTCCTGCAGCAGTGGCAGCTTCTTATTTTTTTGGTCAGTGCATGGGGCTACAGGGGCTGGGCTGCTGGATGGCTGGGGCTCTCTCCTCACACCAATATCACTAGGGCTGCTATCATGGGACCTCTTGAGTATCTGCTCCATTTAAATTTCCTGGTGGGGGGTGCTTGGCTCCATGTCATGGGCACATGATAGTGTCTGCTTTCCCTGCTCCCTCCCCGGCCCAGCAAAGGGTGTTGTGGGGGAAGTTGTAGTGAAGCTCATTCTTGTGTAGACTGGGTGGACTGGACCTGAGGGCTCAGAGTGGCTATAGCTGCCAGGGGGTCCCTGCTAAGCCTATTCTCTGATGCAACTTCACTACGTATCTCCAAGCAGTTCCCTGATCAGTATGGAGGTAAACGGTGGTGGTGGGTTTCCCCTCACAGCTCAAGTTGCAATGTCCATGTTGAGAGCATGGGGCCCTGGGGTTCTCTCCTTTGTCCCTTCCTCACCTATAGCGATCTTCTCAGGTACCTTCTGATCTTGGCTAGTGGAACTCCCCATCCCCATCTCCTTCACTCTGTGTGTCTCCCATCACTTCTTTGATGATCTATGATGCTCTTTCCAAGAGGGTCCATCTATAGGTGGGCATTTATTTATAATTGTTGATCCTGTCCTGGACAGCGGTATGTGATGGCTGCTTCTAGTCTACCATCTTGGCTTTATATATATATTTTAGCTAATTTGTCCTATATTAGTCTAAATAGGACAGTTTGTGCTATGTGAAAAACAAACTCAAAATCTCAGCATCTTAAAACAATAAAACCTTATTTTATGTTCAAATTATATATCCAATTTTGGTTGACCTAAGACTTAACCCCACACACTCACTCAAGACCCAAGGCCAACAGGGGATCTACTATGTGGTAGGTGCACCATTTAGAACATAAAATCCTCTTGATCACCACAGTATGGGAAAAGAGAGCCTGGATGACTGAACATGAGATATCCACAGTTTCAGCCACGCATAATGTTCATTTACAATATATTGGCCATAACTAATCACAATATTTACTCAATTTCAAGAAAGCCAATAAGCACATCTTCTAGGTGTGAAGAGGAGAGGAGAATATAGGTGAAAAATATGCATAATATCTACCACATGGAAAAAACTACCTATTTGAAGAAAAAACACTTTCTTTTGTTCATAAGTAATATTAGTAGCTATAACAAACAACTTTTAAACTCCATAATAAATTGTTAACATAATAAACATTATTATGTTTGCTCATTTGATGGCATAATGCAATTGGCAGAAGGTCTTTGCTCTAAATAGTCAGATTGGGACTTTAAGGCCTGACATTTTGTGACATAATAAACACTAAAAAAATGACAACAATAAAGAAGTGGTAGTATTTTTGCCTTTTAGATTTGGCAAGTAAGATGGGTAACATTGTGGCTCAACTACTTTGTCCCATAAGATTTGATCCCTTAATAACTTAGGTTCGCAGCACTCTGGAGGGGCTTGCTCAGACATTAATTGCCTCAGTGCTCTGAAGTACTGAGAAGTTGCTTTTATGAGGGTAGAAAATAGCAGACTGATATGTAAGTAGTTTTTTTTTTTTTTTTTGGAAGAATAACTTAGTCATTCCGGCTTATCTAAGTTCTGGCAAGACCTGTCATAAAAAAATACTTCAGAGGAGTTTTTTAAGAAAAATTTATTTCCTTGGCTTTCTTTCTTCCTTATCCTCTATTTGCCTTGCCTTATACTTGCATGTAAACCTTTCAGCCAGTCCAGCACATTTGCTACTGGCTATATCAGAAGGCATTTGATATTTCCTGTGTCCTTCATTTATATGATTCAACGGCATGAACACTTTTGGACTATTTGTTCTCTCTTTTCTTAAATAAACAAACAAAAGAAAGTTAGCCTACTATAGTGATTTTAAAATTTATAAAAACTTTCAGTTTCAAAACAAACCAAGCTCCATGAAACCTCGATTAGGATTTATTTGAAATCATGTAGGACCATTTAAATATTCCTCAGAACTTTGAAAAATATGTATAAATCTATTTCAGAGCCACATTATCCTCAAGGTTAGAGAGAATCCTGGTTGGAGGGAATCCTGGACTCAAGTGAGCAATTCTTGGTTCTCATTCTGGTTAAGCCATCAATTACCTTTCTGACCTCACATGGGAATTGTCTACTAGATCATTTTCAGACCTTTCAGCTGTAATGTCTGCAAGTTGTTGATTAGATGGCTGTTGCAACCTCTACAGTGTCCTTATGGCTTCTAGGCTTTCTCTGTGTAACCAGAACCATGCATCTGAAATAGTTGACCAGTAATCTGGATCTGTATTTTTTATTGCCTCTCCAGTTGATTGAATTTAATTGCTGTGCTAATGTTCAATGTCTAAAAATCACCTGATGGCCCTTGGTTTGCCCCCTTCTCAGTGTTGTATATTCACTGCCCTGTAGTTAATTGCAGATAGAAAGCAGAATAAACGAATAGGAACAAACCCTGGGAACTCATTTTATAGTCTGTTTATGTAAATAACCTGTGTCTAGGCAAAAGAAAAGATGCCCAGAAATAGTGATCCTCTAATGGAAGTAAAAAGGGCATTATATTAATCACTACCATGATAACAAACAAAGGCAATGGCAAAATAGAATAAAAATCCATCCATCAATTCTGGGAACAAAGTAAAACACCTGGCCATTCAACCATTTGGCATCACATGACCTGATACCTTAATACATTAGGTGAACCTAGTAAGACAGATACACTTTGATGGCAAAGATGGCTTATTCTGTTCTTCTGGCGTATTTTCTAGTATCAAATAATTACAGATTGAGAGCACACTGTTTAACTTCTCTGAACTCATTTACAGCTTCTGTAAAACTACCAGAGTTATATTAATTGTTCTTAAAGTTACTGTTAGCACTAATCATCCAATACATTTCTCATTCTGTGATATTTATGCCATTAGAGTCTTGGGAGCAGACAGCTTTTCATCTCTTTCACTCATTATAGGATCTCTGTGTAAAGCTTATGATCTTTGTTCATGTGTGTTTTAACAGCATACTACCAGGCTGTCAGGGGCTTAATCAGTTGTGTCTCATTTGTGTGAAGTAGATAGGATCACTCCATGAGATGAGATACCAATATCCTACTCAGCCAAGCTCAAAATGACATGGGCAGCAGTGTAGGACTATCCACTGATAAGGTACAACTGAATTTCATTTTATTGCTCTTGTATTACAAAAATGATGAACATTATTTTTGTTTTAATTTAAATGCCAACATTCACACTTTAAAAGACCCAGTGAGCATAAATATCCACCATGATATATGCCAAAGTTCTTGACTCAAGGGCTGTAGTTAATATTCTCCACATTATCTTGACCTTCTGGGTACACAATACCACCGAAATATAGAAAAAGTCCTAAGCCAGTGGTTGTCAGGGTCAGAGAGAAGAGAATAATGGTAATGGGTTTTGCCTGAGGCTGGGCAATTCCATAGCCTCTTAGGAAGCCACGTGGTATCTGAATCCATTTTTTCATCCATTGCATTACACATTTCATACTCCCTACACTCCAACCGCTGGGGATGTGAAGGTCAACAAAGCATGTTACTTTAGGGTACAATCCATTCCTAAATTTTATACTCTGATTTATTCTGAAATGCCTGAGAGCATTCATTCATTCAAAAATATTTATTCTGCCCTAATTATATGCCAGCAAACAGGTGCTTGGGATACACCAGTGAAGTAGATAAATTAAAGATTCTGACCCTTATGGAGTATATAGTCTAGTGGGGAATAGTAAAGAATAATAAAAAATAAAATTTTATTAAGTTCTAGAAGATGATAAGTGTTTTAAAAAATGTAAAGGAGCATGGTAAAGGACTCAGTAGTACAGCAATGAGGGAGCATGAGGAGAGACACGCACAGGTCACGATTTTAAATGGAGTTGTCAGGGTAAACCGCAATGAGAAGGAGACATCTGGGCAAAGAGTTGGAGGTGAGAGTCAGCCTGTGCACATAATTGGAAGAACAGTCGGGGGAAGGAATAGCCAGATCCTTTGTCCTCAGCAGGAGAATGCCTTCCAGGTTTGGGGAACAGCGAGAGTGGCCAGTGTGTGTGGAGTGAAGTGATTCCTAGTATGAATGTGTGAATGTCTCCCAACACCCGACTGTGGGTAGCAGGATTGGGTTCAATTGTCTGCCATACGACAAAAAAGGAGCTGTAAGCACTTAGTGTTTTCCTGAAACCTTCCGTGTTTCCTTATTTCATCTTCACGTTAGTGTATTGAGGTAGTTATTATAATTACCGTTTTACAAATTGGGATAATAACACATAGATATGTGATGAGACCAAGGCCACAAACCTGTGAAGTAATGGAGTTGAGATTTGATTCCTTCAGATCCTGTGCTCTTTTGGCTACAGGATCCAACCTCACTGGTATTCACTGCTTTGAAGTTCAACTTCTAAAGAAAACAGACAAAAAATATCTACAGATTACTAAAACTCAGCTTCAGGGCAAACAAGCAGTGTCACGTTGGCTGCTAGGGCCAGAAGTGACTGGGATTCCTGCTTGTTTTCTCTCACTTGCCCATTTCCCAGCACACTTTCTCCTGTTTACAGAAAGTGGCTGAAGGTGCCCTACACAGGTACAGATCACAGACATCAACAGTTGCAGACGGCCCTTTCAAACAAGCCACCAAAGACAGCCACGTGACCAGTCTCTGTGACCTAATTCGTGTCCCCTACAAGGCACATTCCTGAGCAGTCATCTGAGGGCACCTTCATCCTCTTCCCAGCATGAAACTCTAGCGGTATTCTGGGAAGCAGTCCGCTGGGCACCCGGATAACAGCTGCTGCCAGCAGCCCCCTCTGACAGCAGCAACCAAAAGTGGACTCTACCTGGAATAATATTGTATTTCAAGCCCACATGCGGCTCTTAGCATGAACTGTGCACGTTTATGCTGTGAATTTTTATTTCTAACCAATCTGAAATTTGGAATCCTTCCTTCCCTGAAGACATCTGTTTTCTGATAAGCTCTTTTGTTACCTATGCTTGGCCTTATCTCTTTTTTAGACTAAACAAGAATAAAAAATTTAAGGTTACAGTTCGTTGTGCACTCATATACACTTATTTACTCCATCATGCTCTCTTGTTTCATATAAACTGTGTCTGTGTAAATATAATGCAGCAAGATTAAAGTTGAATCCACTGAATTGTTGGTGTTGGAAGAGGAAAGCAACAGTCGGTTATATTGGTGGGAAATATTAAAAATAATTAAAATCACTTTTTGAAGGGCGTGGTATAGACAGCCTCGCATGCCGGCACAGTTAACTTCCTAACATCAGTTTGTGCTGCTGTGGGAAGGACGTGAAAAAACCTGTAAGACGGATCAAAACAGGACCTCCTTGTGGTCAGTTTTAGCACAGTGTCACAAACAAAGGAAACACAAATTCAACTCTGATTAGACCTTCAAAAAGAATGGACTCCACTTCCACCCCCTACTGTATGATGGACTAGAAGCACTGAGCAGCCCTCCCAGTGCAGTGAAACCAGATTATAGTAAAAGTATTACAAATATACTTTTTAAATGTATACTAGATTATGTGAAAATAAGAAAATAAGAATCAAAGAAGAAAAAGGAGAAAGAAGATAAAGTAATAAGGAGAAGAAGACTGAGCTGAAACTGGAACAATGAATGATGGAGACTAAGCCAGTGGGTCACCTGGGATTACCTGGCAGCTAATGCCAATATGGTGCCGAGACTGGGTCTTGAGTCTGTGACAAAGTGCAGAAGTAGAACCTGATACTTTCATATTAAATTAAGACCCTCAAAGAAGGCTTAAGTGGTTGTAGGACATTAGCAACCGTGTCTCTGCATGGAAGAAGATAGACATCATCTCAGGAGGAAAGCACTCCCAATTTGGCACTTCAAGATTACCACAGATCAAGTCCCTATTTGAAACGCCTGGGCTTCTGAAAAGCTCTGTTTAAAAACCTCTGGCTTCGGCCAGGCGTGATGACTCACGCCTGTAATCCTAGCACTCTGGGAGCCCGAGGCGGGCGGATTGCTCAAGGTCAGGAGTTCGAAACCAGCCTGACCAAGAACGAGACCCGTCTCTACTGTAAATAGAAAGAAATTAATTGGCCAACTAAAAATATATAGAAAAAGTTAGCCGGGCATGGTGGCTCATGCCTGTAGTCCCAGCTACTTGGGAGGCTGAGGCAGAAGGATCACTTGAGCCCAGGAGTTTGAGGTTGCTGTGAGCTAGGCTGACGCCACGGCACTCACTCTAGCCTGGGCAG
>CAUYRT010019302.1:0-14458 GCA_963574885.1 Lepilemur ruficaudatus
AGTAGATTTTTAAATGTAACAAGATAAGTCAACTTGAGTGGTAATATATTTTGGGAAATCAGCTCACTATAAATTGTGACTGTAAACATTATACTGTAAATGCTTTGTAGTTTTCCCCCAATAAAAAAGAAAAAAAAAAGATAGATTCAAAAAAAAAAAAATGACTCACCATGATGTCCAGCCAGTGGAGAGGGGCAAAAAGGGAAAGTTAAGGAATGTCTTTTCCATTTAAGGCAACAGCCCAGATACTGCACATATCACTATTGTTCATATCCCACTGGCCAAAATACAGTATTGTGGTAAAATCTCAGTCTGCAATGGAAAATAGAAATATAGCCTTCATTCTGAGTGGCCATGTGCTCAGCTCAATATTCAGTTATGGTGGAAGAAAGAGTGAAGATTTATTGGGGAACAACTAGCAGTCTCTGCCATGCTAACCACATTATCTTTAAAAAAATCATCCTAGCACATGCGAGGTCAGAGGCTGGTTTTTAAAGTGCCCCTCTAAGCTAATCCCCTTTAAATTCACTCTACCAGGTACCAAAGTTGATTCATAATCTCAAACTTCTGCTGCGGATGTTGAGTCCTTTCTCAGGCTTGCAACACAGAGTTGATAGCAGAGAATAGGGAAAGCTCCATGAGAATAACATTTTTCCCTAATTTGTTCATGGCTGTACCTCTGGAACCTAGCAAAATTGCTAACATGTAGTAAGTGCTTAGTAAATATTTTCCAAATGAATGGCTATGTCTACATGCATTTAGTTAAGGGAAGATGGCAACAGTTTTTTTTTATTTATTTTTATTTTTTTTATTGCAGCACATTATGGGGGTACAAATGTTAAGGTTACGTACATTGCCCTTGCCCCCCTCCCCCCTCCAGTCAGAGCCTCAAGCCTGACCATCCCCCAGATGGTGCACATCTCACTCATTATGTATGTATATACCCATCCCCTCCTCCCCCCTCCCGTCTGCCCGACACCCAATAAATGTTGTTCCTGTGTGTGATGGCAACAGTTTTTACCATCTTGAAGCCCCTGAGAAGACCCAGGAAGGAGCTTCACTTTGGGGCAGTGGAAGAAATGAGAGTGATTTGATGAATCTGATGATGTTGTACTCCTTCTTAAAATCTGTTAGTTTTCCCATTACCCTGCAGCAGAACTCAATCTTATCCTAGCCTACTCTGTAAATTATAGTTTTTACCTAGATTATCAGCTGGATGAATGGATGGGTGGGTGGAGAAGTGGCTGCACAACCAGGTGGTCCTCATGCCTAGATGTTTCCCTGATGAGTTGTCCCTTCTGGTAGAAGCTTTTCTTGTATCACAGGATGCCTTTCCGGTTTTCCTGAATGACCTCTAGGTCAGTATTTTCCAAACCCGAATACACATAAGAATAACCAGAGGTGCTTCTTTAAATTATAGACTCTTAGGCTCCTGCCAGGAGAATCTGTTGTTTGGGACACCAAGTTCTAAGTAATGACTAGGGGCCTCCAGGTAGTCATAAGATTGTGTAGTTCATGCAAAAGAAGAGTAACGTTGGGTGATATAAATAGGAAAGATCACTTAAGAAGTCTAAATTGATAGTCACACATAAATGGGGTGGGTATGTGGATGGGGAGAGAGTCTGGATGGGCTAGCCCTCTGCAAAACTCCATAGTTTTTAAGGCAGTTAATTTTTCAGTACAAAAATGGCCTCAACTACCTCCTTGTACTCTGGATTTTTATACAAGGGCACCTCCCCCCCCAAATCTCTATATGTCCTTAATATGGAGGGGTAGAGATTGGGGATGAAAGGAGTCTAGGACTTTGGATATCTTGTCTGAGTCATCCACATTCTGCTTCAACTGATACTTGGCCCAACAATTCAACCTCCTGTTTCTTATGGGATGGACAGAGATGGGGCTGTCCTAGTTTGCTTTGGGAGGTCAGACCAAGGGTAAGTGGTTATATAATTAAGTTATTCACACAGGACAAGCATGGGCCCCTCTAATTTGACAAAAGAGGTAAGGGAAAAGTAGGAAGAAGTAGCTGTCTCCTACTATCTCAGTGCTAAGGCCAAGGGGATCTTGGCAGAGCCTGAACCCCCAGTTTTTGTTCTTGTCCTTATTTTTGTTTTTGCCGTCACTGTCATTGTCATACTCCTCCTTCTCTTCCTTCTTCTTAATGGGTTTTTGAACCCCATATGTTTTCATATTTGGAATTGAGGAGGGTAACTCCTGCAGGTTAAATAACAAATGCCTCTTCTTCCTGGGGCTTAGATGGAGACTGTGACCCCAGCAGATTCTGCATTTTTAGTGGGTAGTTGCATTTTCTGGCAATAGGTTAAGGGTCTCCCAGACAGGAAATACATACAAGTGCCAGGCAAGACTGGCCAAAAGATGAAGCTGAGCAGCAGATGCACTCCTATGAGTTCAGTCAGTTCAAATATAATCCTTCCTGCATAGACTTTGAACTGTGTCCTTTGAGTATGGGCTTTCTAACCCAGCCTTAGGACAACAGCTACAATTTGGAGGTTGATGGACAGACCCTTTCTCCAGGTGAAAGTGGCACTATCCTACTTTAACAAGGGTATTACATTTTCCCTCTGTGAAACCAGGAACCTGCATCATTCTCTTAGCAAACATTGTCAGGTTATACATATGAGACTGATAGACAATGCCATTTTTTAAGCCTGAAAAATTTCCCAACATTTCAGAGTTGTCCCAAGAAGTTCCCTTGGAAAGATTTATAATGGCATCACAGGGGCAGAGGTGCCTGATAGGTTAGCTCCTGCCAATTCCCTAAGAAAAATCCTGCTGTAAGCAGATCATTTTGGTGGTTCCACAACACCCATTCCCAATCCTTATGTGTGCCCTCATTATAAAAGGTAGAAAAACCAAATGCTAGTTTGTCCAACATTTCTTGAAGTTAGAGGTGGCCATGTAACACAGTTTTAGCCAAAGAGTTATAAGCTTCAGTCTGCTGGAGGATTCTGGGGGAAATCTTTGCTTTCCTGAGAGCAGACAACTTCTTTTCCCTTTTAACTTCCTTAAACATGGACATGATGCCTAGAGCCATGGTGGTCATCTTGTGACTATGAGACAACAAGCATAAGGGTGAGGAACCAACACAATCAGGTGATGAATATAAAGATAGAACCTGGGCTCCAAGAGCATTGATGAGTCTCTGAACCAAACCCAGCAGCTGTCTGTCTTTAGACTTCTTGTTGTATTTGAGAAAAAAATATATTATTATAATAGTAGTGGATTTTCTGCTACTTGTAGCCAATGCATTCCTAACTAGTAATCATTATGTGGTTCCCTCTGTCCTTAGGATAAGATCCACACTGCTTAGCATGAAAAATAAAACCCTAAATAATCTGGCCCCTGCCTATCTCCCTAGCCTTGTGTCTCTCCACATTTGTCCTTGTACCACAGGCTATGGTAATACAGAGCTACTTCTGTTGCCCTAAGGAGACCAGGGTGTCTCAGGCCTCCTTGCTTTACCTATGCTGACAGGTTACAGGCAAAAACTGCCTTCTTCAGCTGTGGATCCCAGCACAGTGACATATAATAAAGGAACTGCACCAAAATGCTATTACCTGACTCTCTTTAGATAACAAATTAATTACTTAACAGCACTTGTACATTTTATGCACTATTTGTTTAATATTTTAGCATCTCTTCTTATATGTAAAGGAGTATGGCAGGTTTATGTACTAACATCAGAGGATCTCTAAGAGCACAATGTTAGGTTAATAAAACAAATCTCAGAAGAATGTACCTAGTATTATTCCATTAATGTAAAAAAACAAAACCCAATGAAACAATATGCTTATCTATGTGTATGTGTAATATTATAAATATATATTTTATATATATATAAAATTAAAAGCAGAGAATGAGCCTTGGAAATACAGATACCAAAATGTTAACAGTGATACTTCTCAGGAGGGGCAAGGCCTGGGGAATTTTTACAGCATGAAGTATTCACATGTAACTTCTGAAGTTAAAAACATAAAACATTAAAGGCAGGAGAAAGAATTTGGGAGATGAAATCTAACAGATCTAGGCTCAAGTCCCTGTTCTTCCACAAACTAGTTATTTGGCCTTTAGCAATACACTTTACTTCTCTGAGCCTCAGTTTCTCATCTGTGAAATGGCAAGTGATTCCTTTTTTTTTTGTCCACTTGCTCAACAAATATTTGCTGAGCACCTACTTAAGTGCCAAGCACTATTATAGGCACTGGGGACTCTCAGTGATAAGCACATAAATCTCGGTCCTCATAGAGTTACAGTTTAGTGGGGAAGGTAGACATTAACCAAATAGTCACGCCACTTGATATAAAATTGCATCCATGAAAGTGCTAGAAAGGGGAAATCCATGGAGTCATGACAGCACATAATAGGAGAACATGACCTAGTCAAAAAGGTCAGGGAAGGCTGATCTCTGAAGGGGCTGTAACTAAGAGAGAGAGAGTGGCTTGAGACAGGTGAAGAAGGGCATTCCATGTAGAGGGAACAGCATGTAAAAAGGCCATATAATGGCAAGGACATGGCTTACTTAAGATTCTAAGTTTGGCTGGAGTGTGTGTGTGAGTGTGTGTGAAGAGGGGGCAATACTAGTATAAAAGGAGGCTGGGGAAGGAGGTTGGTCAGACCACATATAGGTCATGACACAGAGTTTGGTCTTCATCCTACCAGTAAGAGCAAAGTGATGCCGTTGTAACTTTTAGGTGAGGTGATAACATAATCAGGTTTGAGTTTGAAAAAGGTAACTGTGGCTGCTGTGAGAGATGATGAGGGGTTGGATCACTGGTGATAATGCAAATGGCAGGAAAAGTGCATTGCCTCAAGAGAAACATTTACAAGATAGAATCAACAGAACTTGGTGATATATCAGATATGGTGGCAGGGGTATGAGGAAGGGAGAAAGAACATGGTGTCAAGATGACTCCTAGGTTTTGCCTCAACTAACACAGTAGATGGTGGAGTCATTTCTTTAGATTGAGATCACTGGAAAGGGATTAGGTTTTGAAGGGAAAATCTTGGGTTGAGTTTTGGATTTGTTGAGTTTGAGGTGTTCTAGAAACCTTTCTCACCTCCTCCATCTCCCTTCCTTATTCAAATACTACAACATCAGTGAGGCCTTCTCTCTCTATCCTTTATAAAATTTCAACACCAGCCCAACATTTCACATCCTCTTCTCTGCTTTATTTTTCACCTTTTTTCTTCTTATTATCTAGATATTTTTCCACTTTTTTCTTGCTTATTGTGTTTTCCCCACCAGAATGGAAGCTCCATGAGAAAGGGATTCTCATCTATTTTTATACTGCTATAATCCTCAGCACCTAGAATCATGCCTGTTATATAGTAAGTGATCAATAAATATTTGTTGAATGAATAAACAAATAAATTCAAGTATAGAAGTCAAGTGGGCAATTGTAAATAGTGGTCTGAAATGCTCAGAGAAATCTTGTCCAGGTATAGACATTTGTCATTCATCTGAGGATAGGTGCTAACTACAGCTGTGGATGTGGATGATATCACATAGGGACAGGGAATGAAGTGAGAAAAGAGAGCAAAATAATACCTGCCTCAGAGGATTATTGTGAGGATTAAATGAGATAATGAAAGTCAAGTATTTAGTATGATGCCTGGCACCTGGTAGGTGGCCCAGGAATGTTAGCTCTTCTTAGCATTGTGATTATAGACCTATGGCACATGAAAAGCAGTAGATGAAGTGAGTGGCAGGATGTGGCCTCTAAGCTCTCACCAGTGAGCTCCATACCTTTGTTGGGAGCCAAATACGCACTAGCTGGGACAGAATCCCAGCTTTGCTTTGCTGCATGACTGTATCAATTTACCTAACCTAACCATGGTTAGCTTCAGATTCCTTGCCAATAGGTCAGTGTTGATGGCAATACCTTCCTCACAGGACTGAAATAATGTGCTTGGCGCCAAGTCAATTCTCAACCCCCAGCCCCTCACTCAGTGTCTGGTACATAGTAAGGGCTCAACAGGTCATTTGTTGGTGGAAAGTACACTGGACTTAGAGCCAGAAGATACTTACAAGTTCTTTGATTTTGCCCAAATCACATACTCTCAGAGGATCATCATATGTAAGTCACAGGATTGTTTTGAAGATCAAATGAAAATGTGTGCTTTTTAGGAAAGATTATTTATTTATACCTTGCCTCATTCTACAAAAGATTTGTGGTGGCTCACAGAGATATATTACCATCAACAGCAAAAAAAAAAAAAAAAAAAAAAAAACCGGACAGATGAGAAAGCCCAGGCAGAGATAAAACAAATGTAGGGAAGTAAAAAGACATCAGAACTAAGAACAGTACATAGTCTATGCTACGGGAGTCCAAGTCTAATAGAAATAATGTCACTAGCCACAGTACATGGCAGTGGCTGTCACCTCCCCTGTTTGTCTCTCCACCAGCCAGTACAGGCCCACTCAGAGACTCAGCTGGTGTTTAAAATAACACTAGCCCCAGCCCCCAGCCCCCTCCTTACCAAGATCACTTTCTTGGTAGAGGAATGGGACTACTCCTCCTTTTCTGCCCCCTCCCAGTGTTTCCTTGGGCTGCTCCCAGAAGATCTCAGTGACTCTTTTCCTCTCCCATCTCTTCTATGTGTCTGGGGTGTTCCTTAAAAACCTGCTCATGGATACTTCACGTGACCATTCTAGGGAATGATGGGCTTATGTTGATCTCATACCAAGTCCATTCGGGATGCTATAGCAAAACACCATAGGCTTGGTGGCTATTATAAGCAACAGAAATTTATTTCTTATAGTTTTGGAGGCTGGGAAGTCCAAGATCAAGGTGCCAGAAGATTTGATATTTGGTGAGGGCCTGCTTCCTGATTCACAGATAGCCATCTTCTCAATCTAATTTCACATGGCAGAAGGAGTAAGGGATCTATTTTGGTCCTCTTTATAAGGATATGAATCCCATTCATGAGGACTTCACCTTCATGACCTAATCTCCTCCCAAAGGACCCATCTCCTAATACCATTATCTTAGGAGTTATGATTTTGACATATGAATTTGAGGAGGATGCAAACATTCAGACCATAGCATACCCCAAGTTTTCCACTAGTCTAATGTGACCTGAAGAAAAAGCACTTTCAAACATATATCCATACCAGCTCAACTCTCAAAGGGTTCCCTCAACCCAGGAGGCTGTTTGGTAAATGTAAGCACTGTGTGGGTCTTATCGTCTTAGGGTTATAGTACATCCTAGATCAGTAACCTGAACTTTGGAGCACCCCAAAATTGTGTCTTCAAGGCAATGGTTCAAGAAGGTCTAATACATCTTTTTTGAGTACCTACTATGTGCCAGTCACTAATTAGAAAGATAAGCAGTACAAAGATTAACAATAGTCCTTGACCTCTAGTAGGTCACAATTTAAGGTGGGGATTACATGGCCATATTACATAAATAGCTAAAATTTATTGACCACATACTATGCTTTAGATGCATTTTATCACATAATCCTAAAATAGCTCTAGTAAGTAGATACTGTTATTATTGCCATTATACAGATCATGAAACTGAGGGCTCAAAGGATTAGTACATTTATTTAAGATCACACAATGGGTAAGTGTTTCTAAGTCTGTTCTCCTGATGCCAAAACTTGTGTTCTTAACCATTTTGCTACACTAGGAAGGTTGTCTCAGGTTCTTAACAGAGGTATGAAGTGTCCTGAGCCTAAAGGGGAAGGAGAGATTGATTCTTTCTGATGACATGCAGGTAGAGATGGTGGATATGCCCCAGGGGTCAGGTTTATTGGAGGAGGAATTTGATCTTAATTGGTTAATTGGACTCTGCCAGAGGCAGAGGTGGAGAATAGGACTCTGGGTGATTGACTGCACTTGGAAAGGCACACATGCAGGAAAATACAGGGTGTGTTTAGTGAAGTGGGTGAAAAGTACGATGGGGGCTAGAAGATGGGGGCTGATAATGGCAATGAGGTTATAATGGGAAACTGGGGCCAGATGTGGAGAGATGGGTCAGTAAGGCCTTGCATGCCTCAAGTTAAGAAGATTCACCCTAACTTCCCTGGACTTCAAAAAGGACACTCATTCGGCATGCTGCCTTACATTGAACTATGCCCCTTTTGGCATTGGAACACACTCAGTTCGCCATGGCCCAGTTGTCATTTGCTGGCCACCTATTTCAAGGTCTTTGCCTGGGCAAACTCCTTGTCAGCCTTTAGGAACCAGCTTGTGACTCCAGTGGAAAGTAGAGCTGTTCATATCCTGATAGGTACTCTCAGTATTCCTTTTGGGGTATACCCTGACCACAGGGCATTCTAATTGCCTAGCACATGCCCGGTTCTGCCACTTGACTGCTCCTCCAGGGCAGAGCATGTGGTGTGTTTATCTCTGCATCCCTGGAGCCCAGCACACTATAGGGCTCAATATTCTGTTATGGAAGAAAGGAAAGGGGTGGGAGATTCCCACTCTTCCCCTGATGACCTCTTCAGCGTGACTCAAACCACTGAATACTATAAAAGGGAAATATAGCAATCCTCCCACCTCTTCACCTTTTGTGTTTTGCAGTTAACAACATCCACGATAATAAAATCCACTTGATCTTGATTAACAGTTCTAGGCTTCTGTATGACTAGATGGATGGGGTTTGGGGGGACACAGTACTAGTCCCAGTGGGCTCTGAGGCCAGATGTAGACAAGGCTGTGCAAAACATTAGGACTCTCCATTGCTGCTCTCCTGCCACTGCTGCCCAGATGGCTCATGTTGGACATCTTGGCCTTGCCATCTTTATTTTCCACTCTCCACTAGGCAGCCAAGTGTTTCCTATTGCACAGGGACTGTTCAAGTGGCAGTGGGCAGGTGGGGACATGGCTTCTCTCTCACACTTGTTCTAGCAACATGAAGAGGATTGGTGATGATTCATCCCTACCTTCCTTGACCCTCCCTCCTGGATTTCTACTGCTTAGGAATAAGGCCCAGGAAAATGTGGCTGGAATTAGAAAAGATCATTTCCCTCCTCCCCATTTATTCTCCATCCTAAGACATGGGGCAGAGGGGCTGGGTGCAAAGTAGGACACTGGGTGAATAAGGGCACTCTAGTATTTCCTGGATTTCAGCAGACCATTTGCTCCTGAGTCCTCAGGAAATTTGGCAAATCCAAATTATTCTCTTTGTTGTAGAGATGTGGAAACAGAGGTCCAGAAAGCATAAAGCCATCAGATAGTAATAAAGGACTTAGGATCTGAACTCAAGCTAACTGCTCCAGAGCTGTGCCCTTAACCACCACACACTCCATTGGCTACAGGTGCACATGCTCTCATTTTGATCTTCTCCATACCACTTTGAGATACAGATACTCACAAGGAAACTGAGGCTTAGTGCTTCTCTTACCAACCATTCTAAGCAAAGAGAATGGTCTAGAGAAGATAATAACTTAGCTCCACTGCCATTCCATTCTCCCAGTTATTGCCTGCCCTCCTTTCCTGGCCACCCTCCCTCGCCACGCCACTCATCAAGATTCTGAGTACCACAGTAGATGAGTCACATGGTGCAGTGAGAAGGGTATTTTCTTATTTTTATTTTATTTTTTTAAATGAAAGTGGCTTTTTCCCTCTAGTGATCCAAGCAATGTACTTTGTTGTAAAAACAAAAACAAACAAAAATCACAGAAGTATAAAGAAGGCAATAAAAATCACTCCTAAGCCCACCACCCATGGCCACTGTCAACATTTTGGGCTATACTCTAGCAGACATTTTTAAAACCACAAATACATATTTACAAAAATGGGATTGTACCATTTATAATATTTTATAACCTGCCTATAAAACAATACATGATTGTCTCATTTATTGCTTATAACAACCGTGCTCTGTGGGAATAATAATCTCCTTATTAATTCAAAGGAAATTAGGACCTACAGAGGTCAAGTAACTTGACCGAGGTCATGCAACTATGATGTGGCAGAGCCAGAATTTGAATCAAGATCTGTTTGCTCTTAAAACCCACACTGTCCCTATTAGATTTTCACATTCATTAAAAAGCGATATTAGCACACAATCATGACACTGAAATGATGAAAACAGTGTGGTGCTGGTGCCAGAATCAACAGACTTTCATTCATTTGTATTCCACAGATGGTGATTGGGCATCTACTAGATACCAGGCCCTGTTTCAAACAGTGGAGAGAGAGAGAGAGAGAGAGAGAGAGAGAGAGAGAGAGAGAGAGAGAGAGAGAGAGAGAGAAAGAAACAAGGCAGTGTTCCTAGCCTCATAGATAGAATCTGTATCCTGATGAGGAAGGCAGGCAAACAAATCAGTTTATTAGGAAATAATAAGTGCTATGAAGCAATAAAAATTTAAGGGGACAGAGAGTGACAAATGGGACTATTTTGTTTCTTCAAAGAATGAGGGCCTCTTTGAGGAGGTAATACTGGAACAATGAGCTGAATGAAGTAGGGGAGCAAGCTATGGAGCTATCTGGGGGAAGAGCATCCCAGGAAGATGGAACAGCCAGTGCAAAGACCCTGAGGTAGGAGCATGCTTGGCATGTTTGAAGAATTGCAAGGAGACCAGTGTCCCTGGAATGCAGCTTGCTTGGGAAAGAGCAGTAAGAGGTAGAGGGTGGTAAGAGATAGGCAGGGAATTAGGCCATGCAGGGTCCTACAGGCTATCGTAGGTCTTTTGATTTGATTCCAAGTATAAGCCATTGTGGGGTTTTGAGCAGAGGAGCAACACAACCTGATTTACCTTATGAGAAGTTCACTCTCACTTTAGACTGGAGAGGGTTAAGAGTAGAAGCCAGGAGGCATGTGATGAGGTGTGCCATGTGGGGATGAGGTGCTAACCACTTGAGAGAAGATGGATATACATTTAACAAATGACTGGGTCTTATAAGGCTGGGTTATGGCGATAAATACAACATTGCTGCTGCCCCTGCAGAGTTCACAGTGGAGTATAGGGGACCAAGAATGATGCCATTTAAGCCCGCTGTGACAGAGTTCTTCACCAAAGGCTCTGGAAACTGGAAGAAAAAATGCTTCCTCTGCCTGGGGTCCAGGGTGGGGGAAGGCTTCAGAAAGAGAGTTTGACTTGGGTAGAATCCTGAAGGTTGACTAGGAGGTAGGCAGAAAAGAAGAAAGGGGGTGGATTGGGGGTGGACATTCCAGGTAGAGGGACTTCATAAGCAAAAGCTCAGAGGTAGTCACTTTCAGTCTGCATTCGAGAAATGCCTATTCATTAGTTTATGCTAGATCTGCTTGGAATTGACTATAAGCAAACAAATCAAGGCAGCAAATATAGCTGGGTTTATTTTAGACTCCTGCCCAGAAACTTTAAATGTGTTGGAACATTTTAAATTACAGAAAACAAGGGTTGGCAAACTTTTTCTATAAAGGGATAGATAACAAATATTTTAGGCTTTATGGGCCTCACTGGGGGAAATATGTAATGAATGCACATGGCTGTGTTTCAATACAACTTTACTTACAAAACCAGGCAATGGGCCAGATTTGGTCCGTGGTTTGGCAGCCCCTGAGCTAGTGCCTCAGCCCCCCAATGCTATGCTCAAAGCCCCTCAATCTTTACCTCAAGGCACTTGTTGAAGGGGCTGATGGCCTGACTTATGGTCACCCATCCTGGGTAGCTCACAGATCTCAAATCCTTTCTGGAGATTACTGACATCATTAAATTACTTTTAATGTGAAAGATGGAAATGTGGGGACTTTATGCCAGAGAGGATGTTAATGCTTATAAGAGGAGACTAGGTTAAGGTGTTGGCCTTAAGAAGCATGTTGGAACTAAAGTAATAATTATTATAAGGTAGATAAATTAGAATATAAAAGGTATATAGTTCCACTTTTATGTTTAATCTGGATTCTACATATAGCCCTGACAATGTCTATTTCTCTGCCCCTATTTTAAAGTTTCAGTGTAATTTCCAATGAATCTCATTACACTGCACTATTGAAATAGGATTACTCCAATAACAGCTGCGTATCAATTATATACATACAAACATATGTATATATATAATTTTCTAACTCTTAAGGAACACAAAGAAAAGAAATATTCACAGTGCAATGTCAATGATTTCAGGGCACTAATCTCTGCAATTCTCAACACAACTATAACAAAACTCAGTTTTGACCACAAAAAGGTGGGCTCTGCAAAGGACAGCTCCTGTTCTTGAAATAGACTGTTAGCTTCATACTGGGCTATGTATTGATTAGTTGCCATAGTTTATTTGTCATTTTCCTCTTAATTTCATCCTAGAGCATCACCCTTGGCTAAATGTCTTGAATGGCATCGCTTGATCAGACATGCTGTCAGTTTCAACATTTCCAAAGACTTGATGCCCAGAACAACGGATTTGCCTTTTCTCACATTGGCCATCTTGGTGATGAATGACTTTGCATTGGAGACATCTTCTCCACTGTCTTTCTGTAATGCCTCTGTGAGGAAAGAAAACCAATTTTTAGGAAATCCAAAAGGATTCATTTGGGGGCACGATAAGAACTTTCAACAAGGACAAATCTCCAAACTAATATCATCATCATTACTCACACTTGTAGGGTACTCATTCTGTGCCAGGCAGTGCTTATGCACTTTTACATCCTTTAATTCATTAAAACCTCACAACAACCCGTAAGGTATTAGTCATATTGTACTAGGGTATGAAGAGGCTATGTGATTTGCCCAAGTTCTCACAACTAGAAAGTGGCAGATCCAGGATCCGAACCCTGGCAGTCAGGCTCGAGCCCATACACTTGATTGCTAAATCATGCAACATTGCCTTTTGGCTGAGTTTTCAAAAGCATATATCTTAGCCAAACTTCTCTTAAAAGTATGATTATTATGTTCTTCGTTATGTCTTGAAGTTTCTCATACAGTTAAACTCAGTGTATCAAGAAAGCAGTTTTCCTTCCTCCCCCCCTCCCACCCCGTGGGAGAAGTACTCCATCTTCATCAGATAAGCCCAATCCAAGAAACATGAAACTCACCCTAGATTTAAAGGGCTTATTTCTCATATAACACTCTTAAGCATTTTCATGTAATTTCTCTCAATTGATGCAGACAACAAATAGATAAGGTAACTTGACCATAATCACTAGTCAGTAAGCAACAAGGCCATACTTTTCCTTCTACCTGACTGCCTCCCTCCTCAGACACAAGTTGATTCAGAATGGACCACAAGTGTCCTGTTCAAGCAATTAGACTTGATTGATTTTACTACATTTGTGAAAATTACATTGCTAGTATCTCTGGCAAGGATTATAGTTTTAAATGTGCAAAATTATTCCAAATTACTTTAGAATCCAATTATTCTTTCTTTTTATTATTTCAGCATATTATGGGGGTACAAATGTTAAAGTTATGTATATTGCCCTTTCCCCCCTCCCTCCTCGAGTCAGAGCTTCAAGCGTGTCCATCCCCCAGACGGTGTGCATCTCACTCATTATGTATGTATATACCCATCCCCTCCTCCCCCCTCCCGTCTGCCTGACGCCTGATAAATGTTGTTCCTATATGTCCACTTAGGTGTTGATCAGTGAAACCAATTTGCTGGTGAGTACATGTGGTGCTTGTTTATCCTCTCTTGGGATACTTCACTTAGTAGAATAGGTTTCAGCTCTACCCAGGAAAATACAAGAGGTGCTAGATCACCATTGTTTCTTATAGCTCAATAGTACTCCATGGTATACATGCAACACATTTTATTAATCCACTCGTGTATTGATGGGCACTTGAGTTGTTTCCACAACTTTGCAATTGTGAGTTGTGCTGCTATAAACATTTGAGTGCAAATGTCTTTTTTATAGAGTGTCTTTTGTTCTTTTGGGTAGAGACCCAGTAATGGGATTGCTGGATCAAATGGTAAATCTACTTGTATCACTTTAAGGTATCTCCATATTGCTTTCCACAGAGGTTGTACTAGTTTGCAGTCCCACCAGCAGTGTAGGAGTGTTCCTGTCTCTCTGCATCCACCCCAACATTTATTGTTTTGGGACTTTTTAATAAAGGCCATTCTCACTGGAGATAAATGATATCTTATTGCAGTTTTGATTTTCATTTTCCTGATGATTAGAGATGTTGAGCATTTTTTTCATATGTTTGTTGGCCATTCTTCTGCCTTCTTTTGAAAAGTTTCTGTTCATGTCCTTTGCCCACTTTTTGATAGGGTTGTTTGATTGTTTCTTGCTGATTTTGCTGAGTTCTAAATAGATTCTAGTTATCAGTCCCTCATCAGATGTGTAGCATGAGAAAATTTTATCCCATTCTGTAGGTTGTCTGATCTCGTGACAGTTTCTTTGGCTGTGCAGAAGCTTTGTAGTTTGATCAGGTCCCATTTATTTATTTTTGTTGTTGCTGTGATTGCCTTTGGGGTCTTCTTCATAAATTCTTTGCCTAGGCCAATGTCTAGAAGAGTATTTCCAATGTTTTCCTCTAGAATTCTAATAGTTTCATACCTTA
>CAUYRT010019303.1:0-10342 GCA_963574885.1 Lepilemur ruficaudatus
ATCCTGGAAAGAATGCCAACTACCTAAGGTATTCTTTAACAATCTCCTTGCTATATTATGTAGTTTCTATTTTTACAATGTATGTGTCAACTTCAAGGTTTTTAAGGTGATTCACAAACTTTAAATTAACCTGGTGAGTATAAATTCCAAAAGCATGCCAAAGGATAGAAAATGAACGCTTATTTTTGATGAGCTGTAGCATTGTACACATTAAGAGTAGATTGGCAGCAATGACAAGTGACTTAGTATATGACACTTTGAGGCCAAAGAGCTTCCAAGGGTGTATGATTTCCATTTTTTTTTTTTCCTGCTAGGCTAGGGTATATGGAGCCTCAGAGAAGTGACTTTCAAGCCTCAGGCAGCTAAAACTCAAGAAAACAGAAGATAAGTGAGTTTGGCAATGATACCAGATAAAAGAGCATAGTTGGATTTCACAGTAGCCTATTTTTATTTGTCCTACTGTCTGTTGTTCTTCCCCAGAGATGTGCTTTCTTTTTTTCTACCATTTTCTATTCAAGACAGCTAATGGCACATACAAAATCAATAACAATACTAATCTGTGAGGTGGACATAAAAAATCTCTCCTAACCCTGAGGTCTATAAGTAAAAGCCCTGTAAAATAGAAATCAAGAGTATGGGTGAGGTGATAGATATATTAATTAGCGTGATTTCATCTTTCTACAATGTATACACATACCAAAAACATTATATTGTGCTACATAAAGATATACAATTATTATTTTCAATTAAAAGTATAGATTCTAGTCCTAGCTACCTTATCCAAGGAAAGTCACTTATCATTTATTTATTTTTTTATAAAATGGGAGATATGTAGTTTTTACGTATAAATATAACTCCTATGTCTACAATTCCATTATTCTATTTTATTTTGGCATATTTTTTTACAGTTTTTGTCATTACATACACCACTACTTGTTTTTTCCATCAGTTGTCATTTTTTTACGTTAGTCCTTTTAGATATAACATATACCCAAATTGTATCCCATATCTTTGCATATACTATAGCTACAGACTTCAGTCCACATAACATACCAGAAGTTTTCATTAAAGTGTGCACTCTAATTTTCGAGTGTTTTTTTAAATATAAGGTATATTCATAACATTTACCTTTAAGTATTAAAACAAGTGTTCAAATGCACACAAGTCTTTTGACCCCCTTTTGGTGACAGAAATATGTGAATTGAGCCTGAAACACATCCTTATCAAAAGATAAGATGTTCTCATAGCCTGTGCTGAACTTTTTACCTTGGGTGAAAATATCTTTCCCCATTTCAGACACAATGTGTGCTCCTTTGTTCTGCTTACGCATGTGCGTCACAGGACACCTGGCTAAACTCATTGCTGTCTCTGTTTCCTGTGGGGAGCGGATGGGGTCCTCCTACCATAACACAGGAGGAGTGTGAGCACACCAATTGCTCTGCAGCTGCCTTTGGGAGAGACGCCCAGATTGATGCCCACCACTAAAGCTGATCTTGTTTTGTGTCTTCTTTATGTGAGTAAAGCTTATTCTATCCATTACTTAACTGTGGTGTGTTTTCCCTGATGGCTCCAATACCAAAACACAGAGGGCAAAAATGCTGGCTTGTCTTCTCCTATTCATAGACAACACTGCCACTTGCTCAACAAAATGGCATTTTCTCAAAATCAAACACAGTCTGGTAATTCACATCAAATATGAAAACTAGCAGTTATGAAATATATGGATGATCTTTACTGAGTTTATGCAGGAAATCTTTATGTAAAAATCCCTACATAACAGCTCATAAAACAAAATATTTTACTCAATAAATCCCACCCCACTCCCCACCTTCCTCTAATCATGACACTCCAATGTGCACTAGGATAAAACTGCTCTGAATTTTGTGATGAACAATTCTGCTATCAATTCCTACCAAATGTGACAAAATATAAGACCACTACCACTCTATGTTCTAAGTTTCAAAATTATGTCCTTCACTTATCTTTATAGTATATTACTGATATTTTAATGAACTTTATAAATATATAAATTGTTTTTATGCTTCTAAATTCAATAGCCAATCATCAGTGATGCTACAAATATCATCAAATTTCACATTGTTCTGACATCTCACATGGTCTCTCTCAATTTGTATTTGAAATTATCCTTATACCTCAAAAAGTAAATTATCTTTTCTTTTTGAGATTGCAAAATTCACCTCTGTTTGCTTTTATTAAATATTATTCAAGGACAATAAGTAAAATTTTATATCTTTATTTTCAATCTTATGGTACTTTTATGGGACCTTTCAAAAATTGCTCTCTTTAAAGTAAGGCAGTAAAAGAAAAGCTATAGCATAATCCAAGTGCTTTATAGTACAAATAATTGCAGAGATTTTTAAAAGAACTATTCAATAATATTTACTTTATGTTTATACACTTGAAAATGTATTAAAACAGATATGTTAATAAAATGCTAAAATTGTCAGACGAGAGAGAAAGCTTGAAAGAAAGAATAACCATTATTTGAATTAAAATGTTCGAGAAAATACTTCTGTCCCTCACCTCCTCCTCCTCAAAAATAATAATAATAATAATTCCAGTCCTATAGGCATTTATAGGTCAGTTCTAGTATACTTTGCTTTTTTAAAAAAATATTTTTTAGATCCACAGATAAAATTATATGTATTTATGGTGTACAACACGGTGCTTTGTAATATAGATACATTGTGGAATGGCTAAATCAGTCTAATTAATATGTATTACCTCCCATAGTTATCATTGTTATGTTGAGAAAACTTAAAATATACTCTTCAGGGTTTTTCAAGGATGCAATATACTGTTATTAATTATAGTTACCATGTTGTGTGATACATCTCTTGAACTTATTACTCCTATCTAACAGAAATTTTGTAACTTTTTTGCCAACATTTCCTCAATTCCTTCGCCAGCACTGACACAGCCCTTGGTAACCACCCTTCTATTCCCTACTGCAATGAGATCAACTTTTTTACATTTCACATGTAAGTGAGATTTTACAGTATTTGTCTTTCTGTGCCTTCACTTAACATAATATCCTCCAGGTTCATTCATGTTGTTGCAAATAACAGAATTTCCTTCTTTTTTTTTATGGCTGAATATATTCTGTTGTGTGTGTATATATATATATATATATATATACACACACACACACACACACACACACACACACACACACACACACACACACACACCATAATTTCTTTATCCATTCTTCCATTGACAGACACTTAGGTGGATTCCATGTCTTGGCTATTGTGAATAATGCTGTCATAAAATGGGAGTGCAGATATCTCTTTGACATACTGATTTCATTTCCTTTAGATACATACCTGGTAGTGAAATTGCTGGATCATATGGTAATCCTATTTTTAGTTTTTTGAAGAATTTCATACTTTTAGCATAATGACTATACTAATTCACATCAACAGTGTGTGAAGATTACCTTTTTATCACATCCTTGCCAACACTTGTTACCTTTAGTCTTTTCAATAGTAGCAATTCTAGCAAGTGTGATGCGGTTTTAATTTGAATTTCACTAATGATTAGTAATACTATTTTTTCATAAACCTGTTGGCCATTTGTATGTATTTTTTTGAGAAATGTCTATTCAAGTACTTTGGCCATTTTTTAATCAGATAAGTATTGCTATTGAGTTCCTTGTATATTTTGACAAATACTAACCACTTATCTGAGGTATGGTTTGTAAATATTTTCTCCCATTTTGTAGGTTGTCTTTTCACTCTGTTGACGTTTTTATTGGCTGTACAGAATCTTTTTAGTTTGATGTAATCTCATTTGTCAATTTTTGTTTATGTTGCTTGTGCTTTCTGGGTCTTATCCAAAAATATCATTGCCCAATACAATGTCAAGGGACTTTCCCCCTATATTTTCTTCTAGTAGTTTTACAGTTTCAGGTCTTACATCTAAATGTTTAATCCATTTTCAGTTGATTTTTGCATATATGATATGATATAAGGGTCTAATTTCATTCCTCTGCATGTGGATATTCAATCTTTCCAGTAGTATTTATAGAAGAGACTGTTCTATCCTTATTATGTGTTCTGGCAACGTTATTGAAATTTAGTTAGCTGTAAATGCATGGATTTAATTCTGGGCCCTCTATTCTATTCCTTTGAACTATGTGTTTGTTTTTCTGCCACTATCATGCTGTTCGGTTACTATAGCTTGGCAGTATATTTTAAAGGCAGATACTGTGATATCTCTAACTTTGTTCTTTTTGCTCAAGATTGCTTTGGCTATTTGAGACCTTTTGTGATTCTATAAAAATTTTACAATTATTTTTCTATTTCAATGAAAATTGTCATTGGAATTTTGATACAGATTGCATTGAATCTGTAGATTGCTTTGGGTAGAATGGACATTTTAACAACATTAATTCTTCCAATCCATTAACACAGGATATGTTTCCATTTATTTCTGTCTTCTTCAATTTCTGTCTTCTTCAACTATGTTTTTAGTTGTCAGTGTACAGATATTTTACCTTCTTGGTTAAATATATTCCTAAATCCTTTACTTTTTGTAGCTATTGAAAATGCATTTGTTTTCTAGATTTCTTTTTCAGGTCACTGTTAGTGTATAGAAACACTACTGATTTTTGTTTGTTGATTTTGTATCTTTTTTGTTGATTTGTTGATTTTGTATGTTGATTTTGTATTTTTGAATTTGATTGTTAGTTCTAACAATTTTTTGGTGGGGTCTTTAGGGCTTTATCTATTTAAGGTCATGTCATCTACAAAACAATTATAATTTACCTTCTTCCCTTCCAATTAGGATGCCTTTTATTTATTTATTTTTTTCTCTTGCCTAATATCTGGCTAGGGCTTCTCATACCGTGTTGAATAGAACTGGCAAGAGTGAGCATAGTTGTTTTGTTTCTGATTTCAGAGGAAAAGATTTCAACTTTTTCCCCATTAGGTATATTAGCTGTGGATTTGTCATACATGGCTTTTATTGTGTTAAAGGACCTTCTTTTAATACCTTATTTTTTGAGAGTTTTCCTTATGAAACAATGTTGAATATAGTTAAATATTTTTTCTGTGTCTATTAAGATTATAATTTGGTTTTTGTCTGTCATTCTATTAATATGGTATATCATGTTTATAGATTTGTGTATGTTGAATCATCTTTGCATCCTGGAGGTGAATGCCACTTGATCATGGTAAATGATCTTTCTAATATGCTGCTGAGTTTGGTTTCCTAGAATTTTCTTGAGGATTTTCTACTATTTTTTCAATGAACTGATAATCACTCTTTTATAGAACTTCTTTAAAATATAGGAAAAGAGATAAACTTTGCAATACATTTTACCACTATGAGGTAAAGGCGAATCAAGAAAAGGAAATTGTAGGCTAATCTCATATATTGACACAGATCCAGAATATCTTAATGGAATAAATCTCTTGATCTAATGGGAAATTACAACCAATTGGCTATGGTGAAGTGAAATTTAGCCAAGAAATGCAAAATTATATTTTTATCAAAAATGTTATCAACATGTTAGCACAAAAATGAACTATATATAGAAACAAGAGCAAACAGCCAAAGACTAGATGGACTTCACTTGTTTGAGAAGCATTTAGTAATTATATATTTCTGTATTCTATATTTCATTTTGCAAGCTACTAAAAACTGATGAAAACTAAAGTAATAGCAGTTGCATGGTTCCGTTTGTCCATCACTTCTGCAGTAGAGCAGAGTTCCTAATGAGCTGGATATCAGATTCCAGGAGAGAAACCCCAGTGCTTGCATTACAAAGCTTTTAAGATGCATTGGATGAGCAGGAGAAATCAAAGTCTTGGGGTTAACCAAAACTTATTGCTTTAAGTGCTGGGTTGTAGCTGTTTTTATGTATTCTTTCAGGAGGGCAAAGCCTTTATTTGAAGGTCAGCATGCAATGGATCACTGTGGAAAAGTTAACACTTACCTTGCAATGTAATTTTTTAAAAAGAAATTTAACACTTTACTATTATTTTTATATAAGCTTCATTTCTAAATTTTTTAGTTTTTATGTTTTTAGTCGTAAATTAACAAATTATAGTTGTATATGTCTATGGGGTACAAAGTGATATTATGATTTATGAATGCAATGTGAAATAATTAAATAAAGCTAATTAACATATCCATCACCTCAAATAGTTATTTTTGTTTGTTTTGAGATCCTTTGAAATATCATCTGAGTGATATTGAAAACATACAATGTATTATGTTCACCATGTTGTACAATATGTCTCAATAGAAACTATTCCTCCTATTTAAGACTTTGTCAATTTTATTTTTTTAGAGACATTTTAGATTCTAAGAAAAATTGAGTGGAAGATACCGAGATTTCTTATATATCTCTTTCCCCAACATATGCACAGCCTCCCCCATTTGCACAAGAGGCACATTTATAACAATGATGAACCTACATTGACACATTATAGCCAAAAGCACATGATTTACATTAGGGTTCACCTTGGAGTTTTGTATTCGATGGGTTTGCACAAATATATAATGACACATATCCACCGTTATGGTATCATACAGAATAGTTTCACTGCTTTAAATAGTTTCACTGCTCTCTGCACTGACTGTTCATCCATCCCTGTTCAATAAACCATGGCAACCACTGAACATTTTACTGTTTCCATAGTTTTGTCTTTTATGCAATGTCATATATTTGGAACCACACAGTATGTAGCATTTTCAAATTGGCTTTTTAAAATTAGTAGTATGCATTTAAGTTTCCTCTATCTTTTATAGCTCCATAACGAATTTCTTTTTAGTGCTGAAAAATAACATTCCATTAACTAGATATATCACAGTTTACTTATCCATTTACCTACTGAACAACATCTTAGTTGCTTCCAAGTTTTGGCAATTATGAATAAAGCTGCTGTAAACATCTATGCTGCAGGGTTTTGTGTGGACATAAGTTTTCAACTAATTTGCATAAATACCAAGGAGTGGGATTGTTGGGTTGCATGGTAAGAGTAAGTGTAGTTTTGTAAGAAATTGCCAAATTGTCTTTCAAAGAGGCTGTATCATTTTGCATTCCCCCTGGTAATGAATGAGAGTTCTTGTTGGCCCATATTACCATCAGCATTGGGTGTCACCAGTGCTTTGGGTTTGGGTCATTCTAATAGGTATGTATTGGTATCTCTTTTTTTTAACTTTGCAATTTCCTAGTGAGATATAATGCTGAGCATCTTTTCATATCCTTATTTCCCATCTGTGTTCATCTTCATCAATGAAGTGTCTGTGTAGGCCTTTTGTCCAATTTATTTTTAATCATGTTTTTCATTTTCTTATTGTTGAATTAATCGTCTTTTATAAAATATGTCTTTTGAAAATATTTTCTCTCATTTTGTAGCTTGCCTACTCATTCTCTTGATATTGTCTTTTGCAAAGCAGAAGTTTTTAATTTTAATGAAGTACAGCTTATCATTATTTATTTTCATAGATTGTGCCTTTGGTGTTATATCTAAAAAGTCATCATCATACACAAGACTGTCTAGATTTTCTTCTATGCTGTCTTCTAGGAGTTTTACAGTTTTGCACTGTATATTTATGTCTAAGATCCATTTTGAGTTAATATTTGTGAAGAATGTAAGATCTGAGTATACATTAATTTACTTGCATGTGGGTGTTCAGTTGTCCCTATACTATTTGTTTAAAAAAGCTGCTTTTTCTTCATTGTATTGCGTTTGCTTCTTTGTTAAATATCAGTTAACTATAATTATGTGGGTTTATTTGTGGGCTCTCTATTCCATTAATCTATTTTTTATTCTTTCACTAATACTATACCTATCTTAATTACTGTAGCTTTATAATCAGTCTTGAAGTTGAGTAGTGTCAGTTCTACAACTTTGTTCTTCTTTTTCAATATTGTGTTAGTTATTCTGGGTCTTTTGCCTTTCCATGTAAATTTTGTTTTATTTATTTTTATTTTTAGTTATTTATTTATTTTTAATTTTTTTCATTTTTAACTATGGGTACACAGTAGTTGTATATATTAAATATTTATGGAATACATGTGATGTTTTGATATAAGCATACAATGTTTAATGATCAAGTCAGGGTATTTAGGGTATTTATCACTTCAAGCAATTATCGTCTTTTTGCGTTAGGAAGATTTGAATTCTATTCTTTTAGTTATTTTAAAATGCACAATAAATTATTGTTAACTATAGTCACCGTATTTTGCTGCTGAATAATAGATTTTATTTATGCTCTTTAAGTGTATTTTTGTACAATTAACCACTCTCACTTTATCTCTCCCCCCACCACAACCCTTCCCAGCCTCTGGTGATCATGATTCTACTCTCTATCTCCATGAGTTAATTTTTTTAAAATTTTATCTCCCACATCAGCATCAGAACATGTGAAATTTGTCTTTCTGTGCAGAATTTCATTCTTTTTATGGCTGAATAATATTCCACTTTGTAAATGAATAAAACATTTTCTTTATCTATTCATCCATTGATACATACTTAAGTTGATTCCATATCTTGGCTATTGGAATAGAGCTCTAATTAGCATGGGAGTGCAGATATCTCTTCAATATACTGATTTCGTTTCTTTTGGATATATACCCACAAGTGGGATTGCTGGATTATATGGTAGTTCTGTAGTTAGCATACCCTGTTGCAAGTAGTAGGTTGGCAAAAATTTATAGACAGTACACTATCAAACATAAGAATGTAGGGAAATTGAAAACTTCAGTTTTGCCAGTGGAAAGGTAAACTTGTGCAAACATTCTGGAGGTATTTGATCATAGCCGGTAAAGACACAAATGCAAATATTGTGTGTCCAGCAGTCATTCTTACAACAAAGTATAAATCAAAAAATCCTTCCTACAAATCTACAACAAGATATTAATAAATACATTCATCACAGCATTGTCATCCTTGGTAGCAAAGAGGTGTAGGCAATCTACGTGTCCATTACTGAGAGATAGATTATAAATGCAATATTTATATATGTGTGTACACATACATATATACACATGCACACACATACTTATCTGTGTGTATATCTATGTATGATAAATGACATGGCATCTAATATGATGAGTTGTATTTACTATAGGAACATCTAAAAATCTAATGTTGAATAAAAAAAGTAAGAACAATGTAATTTATGGGACAATTCTGCCTATGAAAATGAAAACACACCAAACAAATCTAAGTAATTTTTAAAAGACATTTATAGCTAAATCAGTATGATTTATGTGCTTTGAAAGACAGGCATTAGGTACACCAGAGAAGGTGCCATAAGTTTTGTGTGGGGGAACAGAATAGGAATTAATCTGATGTGAAAAATGCAGCACAAAATAAGGGAGAAGTTGAAAACACAAGAAATCTTAACTTATAAATTTGTACTTTTTTGCGTGAGCATTGTAGAGGGGAAGGACATGCCTCTAACCCTCCTTGGGTGAGGCAAAGACATAAAATGTAACCAAAATGTTTGTACCCTCATAATACCTAGAAATTAAAAAAAAAAATTGTACTTTTTCTGTATTGCTTAGAGTATTTATATTTATATTTGGCTAATTAAAAATAAAATCATGGATATATTTAATAGCTTAATTTCTAAGTCTGTTTTCTGCTGTAAATTAAAAGATTCAGTATTTTTAAAACAAGCTCTTACATTAAAGTCAATAGCAGCTACTCTGCAACCATTTAAAATTTACATATGTATGTTTTACAGCTTCATGCTTTAACATACCTTAATTTAATATTTTTTAGCCTATGGCTGTTAAAGCACTGGTCTTCTTTTAATAAGCATGCTTACAAAACATACATTTATTTTAATATATGTCTAGTATTTTTTCATTTAATTTCCAGTCAATAAAAATATTTTAAAGAAGATAAATTTAAAATAAGGAGCTTTCTTAAAGTAAAGACAAAAAATTATTTGTTATATCTAAAATTTTGACATTTTAATATAAAACATTATGAAAATGAGATATTAAAAGATCCACAGTCTTAATCCAATTCATTTTTAACTTATTTTTCTTTTTAACACCAACTGAATATAAACAGAATGAGAGTGTTTAATCCCTAACATTGCCTCTTGAGAGTTTTCCTTGATTTCAGATAGGATGTGAATACTAGATGACTCACTCAATATGATTCGGTGCCCTTGAGGAAGGTTGAATAGAATAGCTCAAACAGGGAGGATGAATTCCCTATAGCATCTCAGACTGTAGCATTTTAAAAGCTGGAAATATTTTTCCACACAATTAGCACAAAATCACATTGTCAGGGATTTGCCTTCAGGTCATTAACTAATATGTTCACTAACAACTTGCACAAAG
>CAUYRT010019304.1:0-27959 GCA_963574885.1 Lepilemur ruficaudatus
AAGAGCATAAGACATTCTATGATAAAGACATCTGCACCCAAATGTTTATGGCAGCACAATTCACTATTGCTAGGTCATGGAAACAACCCAAGTGCCCGTCAATTCATGAGTGGATTATTAAAATTTGGTATATGTTTACAACGGAATATTACTAAATTTTAAGAATTGACAGTGAACTAGCACCGCTTATATTATCCTGGATTGAGCTTGAGCCCTTTTTTTGAAATGAGGTGACACAAGATCGGAAGAATGGGCTCCACATGTACTCGCCATCAAATTGGTACTGACTGATTAACACTATGGTTCTCAAATGGTCATGGTGTTCACTAGGGATTTGGGGCGTCAGGGGTAGACCCACATCTGAGGGATGCGGTGAGCATTGTGGAGGGGAGGGCATGCTTGAAATGTATTTTGGGATGGGAATTAGGGGTCTCAATAGGGGGAAGGGATTCCTCTAAAACTGATTTATGTGAATAGCTGTACAACTTGGTAAATTTACTAATAACCATTTAATTGTACACTTAAAATGGAGTAAAGGCATGATATGTGAAAAAAATGTGAATTTTAGGAGAATATGATACTGTGATTCAAAGAGAAAAGAGCTTTATTTTTCTTAAAATCAATGAGAAATCTGTAAAAAAAACAGTATAAATGTATAAATTTTAACAAAGTTAAAAATCTCTAAAAAAATAAATTAAATTAAATTAAATTTTTCTGTAAGAAAGCAATAAAAAATTTTAAATGACAATATCTAAATCAAATTTGATAGAGAGCCTAGTTCTTTATGAAATACATTTGGTTACCTGTGTTTGTAACCATTTAGTGACTTTTGGATACTTTTCTTCCATCTAGATAGAAGCATATAGATTTTAAGTGCTATAGATTTCAAGTGCTAATAAATTACCTTCAGTTCTGCAGGTTCAAGAATTTGTCGATGAATTCAGAATTTCATCCCAAACTTACATCAACCTTTGGATGCTTAACAAGGAGATTATAATCTTACAATTATTGATGTAAGTTGTTTTAGCCAGTGAATTGTGCAGTTCTTCAGTAACAAGTGGACAAAATGTTTACATAGGGATTTTGACTGATATATATTTGTGGAATCAATAAGGAGTTGGCTTTTTACTATGGGAGAATGATAAGTAGACATTGTTCTTGCTCTTCTGGCAGCTTACAATATAAAAATGAAAAAAATATATATACACAAATCATCAAAATGCAAAGCAGCTAGTATGGATAATGGACCAGATCCAAGGAAGAAGAGACTGTAGGCACAAAGACCACCTCAAGGAATACTGCAATAATTTAGGTAAAATATAATGAGGATGCATCTGATCTCTAGAACAGTAGTAGTGAGAAATGGAAAGGAGAGAAGTAGTTCAAGTTGGGGATATACCCTTCCCAGACTTCACCTGCTTTGAGCCACGGTGAGGGTAGTGGCTTTCCTCAAGCCCTCTAACTCACATAATTTAGTCTCCTTAGCTCCTGTTGCAGCGGCAAGATGGTCAAGTGTTTGTAGCCAGCGTCACAGCCAATCCCACAGAGCTCTTTTTGCTTTGCTGAAATGTGGTGAGGTGCCATACCTCTCAGGATACACTGAAGATAGTTTTCCCCTTTTTGGGGTATAAAGGGAGTACCCTCATGGGGCTGAGGAGTGTGGTCAGGGCAGGGAGTCTGTAACAATTGAGGGTACTTGTGGGCCCTAAGAGAATGTTAATACATAGCCATTGAAATAATATCTGCCACTGGCCTCCTCCCCCAATCCTATGCAGTTCACTGGCTGATAAAGTAATAACATGATTTTGAGCTACCTTAGTGTTGCACTGACCTTTTGTCCGTTTCTAGAGCATGCCAAGTTCTTCACCACTTGAAGGCCTTGCAACAGAATCCCACTAACTTGAAAGCTTTTCTGTAAACTCTTTTTTTTTTTTTTTTTTTTTTGCGCCAGGACCAACAATCACCAGCAACCCTAATACCAAAAAATTATGCTTCCGAAATCTCTTGATGTCGATTCCGCACGAAGAGCAGTCGAGTTGCCCCACGTGTGCCACTCACGACAGAAGCCCCCTTTTTTTTCTGTAAACTCTTTACCTGTCTCACACTCTAATTTTCAGGACTCAGAAGTCACCATCTCAGAGAGGCCTTCCCTGAGAACTGTATCTAAACCAGGTGCCCTTAATCACTCCCTATCAAAACACCCTTTTTAAATTTACTTTTAAGCAGCAATCACCTTCTGTAATTAGCTCATTCATCTTTTTTTTGGGGGGGGGTCTGTCTTTCCCATTACAATGTCAGCTTCCTGAAGGCAGAGAGACTATGACAACCTTGTTTTCTGTTTTATCTGCAGTGAACTGTAGTAGTGCTCAAAAAATACTTGTTGAATGATTGGGCCAATGGCTTGGTCTTCTGATTAGCCTTTGTAACTAATGGGATTCATCTCATAGCTTCTTAACAAGGACTCAGTCAATGTGGTATCAATAAATGTTTGCTGATAATCATGATGAAATCTGTGATATCTTTTCATTAACAGTTTTGCTCTTCCAAGTGTTTACTGACTTCATATTCTCATGGTTTTCTGAATATTTAGGAAATAAACTTCTGGTTGGGCTATTTGCTATATATCAATGGTTTTTCTGAGTCAATGGATTGTAAAGTTACTTTTTGATTACCATTACTAATAAGGAATATTAAAGATTATAGACTTTTTTATATTATTTTACATGTACAGTAGTGATAGTAAATACATTCATTATGTTGTACAACCATTATCACCATCCATAACTTTTTAAACTCTTCATGGGCCCAGCACATAGCTTATTAACAAAGTATTAAATAAATACATTTTAGAATCATTAGAAGTCAATAATTCAGCTCATCCTTTCCCTCTGCTCAGCTTTGTATGCAACTTTGCCATCTGCTTTCTACTTAATCATGAACAAAACATCTCAGAGAAAGTTTTCTACTTAATTGCTATTTGCTTTTTGATTAGGGAACTGTGGTTAAGAAATGAAAAAGCTAATACCAATTTGATGGTGAGCACATGTGGTGCTTGTTTTTTCATTCTTGGGATACTTCACTTAGTAGAATGCGTTCCAGCTCTATTCAGGAAAATACAAGAGGTACTAGATCATCATTGTTTTTATGGCTGAGTAGTACTCCATGGTATACATATACCACATTTTATTAACCCACTCATGTATTCATGGGCACTTGGGTTGTTTCCACATCTTTGCAATTGTGAATTGTGCTGCTATAAACATTCTAGTGCAGATGTCTTTTTTATAGAATGTCTTTTTTTCCCCTTTGGGTAGATGCCCAGTAATGGGACATATAGTAAGTAGTAACATTCATCGGGTGTTGGGCAGGTGTGGGCGGTAGGAGGGGAGGGGTATATTCACACTTAATGGGTGTGGTGCACACCGTCTGGGGGCTGGACATGTTTGAAGCTCTGACTCAGGTGGGGTAAAGGCGATATATGTAACCTAAACATTTGTACCCCCATAATATGCTGAAATAAAAATTTAAAAAAGAAGTGAAAAAGCTGTGGAGAGTTGAAACTAATAACTGATCATACTATCCAAAACCAGCTGAGGAAGCTCTTCTGGTGTGTTTTGGGCTTTAATTGTTACCAAATCAGTGTCCTTCTCCATCTTCTGTCTCCATTGAGATAGAGCAAAAGGGTGAAAATATTAAGCCCCACTATCTTAAGAATAAACTTCAATAATCCATGGAGCTTCTGATAACCCCATTTACTTCTTAAGAGACCAGACCTGGTTTTTTTTTTGAGCACTCTTTCCCCTCGAGGTATGCTAGGAAACCCCTAGTGACAGGAAAATAGAGCCAGCCCATTGGTGAGCAGCTCAACATTCCAGCTGTTTAGTGTTTGGGGTTAAGCTACCATCCCATTGCCACAACTTCAGGACCCAGATCAGCCCCAGAAGCCCTTTGCAGTGAAAATAAGAGTGTGCATTCTGGGATCAAATGAGATTATATATTGAAATCTGTTTCAAAAACTATAAAGTACCTTATCAAGTAATTTATTTCTGTAATGGACACACAAATTCTTCTAGATAACCCTCAAGATTTGCGAGCTACCACATAAGCATATTAGATACATTATAAGTCAACCCACAGAAGAATTTAGGTAAATATATGTGCAGTTAGGCTTTTGGAATCTATTCTTGTTACTGAATTACAGAAAATCAAAGACTAGTTCATTACTACTTAAATGTGGTCTGTGGAGGTGATCTTGGAGCATGTTATAAGTTAAGAATCATAGTCCCCACCCCAGACCTTCTATATTAAAGTTCCAGAAGTACTGCCTACCCCAGTGGATACCTTTAGAGACCGCGTGCTGCAGCAGCACTTATCAAACTTTAATGTGTAAATGAATCACCTGGGTACTTTTAAAATTTCAGATACTGATTCAATATGTCTGGGACAGGGACTGGCATCTCCCAGAAGAGCATGATTAAATATTCAAGAAGGTCTTTTATGTTCGCTGACATTTTGCAGTAGAAGCACCTTCAACTTGGTGCCTGTCCGAGAAGTGACTTTTCTTTATTCCTGGAGTATGCTTGCCGCTGGGATGTACTTGAGAGAAAGCAACCAGAAAACCTACCAGTTATTGCTCTTTATGAGCAAATTTGGACTGATAGGTGTAATTTCAGGCACCTCTAAAATACCCAAAGTATGGTACAATTCTCTGTCTATTCAATTTACGTATTCATAGTTTGATCAATAGGAATGCCAGGGCCCAGAGGATAAAAGTATGATTTGGATGCTTAGGCAGACCAGAGTATAGTTAGCTAAAGCACCACTGACTAGAACTCAAACCCTTAATGTAATGTATTTTTTAAAATCATAGTTCAACTTTACTCTTCTCATTGCTTTTATCATAAACATTCTTGGAGTAGTTCCAAAAATATTTAAGGACACTGGACATCAGGGGAAAATATAAAATATGCTATATGGATAAAATGCTGACAGCACGAAAATCTGAGACCTAACTTTCCAAAATTAAGAGTTAGATTTTCTCCTCACCCAGGCTGACCACACTATTGCACTGAGTAGATCAGAGGTCGGTAACAAAATGAGCCCTGGCTATAATTCAAAGATTCCTGTAGTTGGCAAGAAAAGCTTATATTTGCTCCGTATTATACTGATGTTAGATAACTAAGGCTATCAATTTTCTTAAACGTCTTCATACAAACTAAACAGGCTTCAGCAAGTGACAACACTTCATGTCATAGCTCTTTGCCATCTATTAGGGCAACATAAATACACATTATGCAGCTATGTAGATAGCTAAAGATTTTTACCATTTCCAAGATGAATTCATTCTCTATTATATTGCTATTGTTATTTTATTGTATAAATGTTGACCTTTGAACAACATGGGTTTGAAATTCATGGGTCCACTTATGGATTTTCTTTCATCTCTGCCACTCTTGGGAGAGCAAGACCAACCTCTCCTCTTCCTCCTCCTCCTCAGCCTACTCAACATGAGGACAATGAGAATGTAGACCTTTATGATGATCCACTTCTGCTTAATGAATAGTAAATATATGTTCTCTTCCTTATGATTTTTCTTAATAACATTTTCTTTTCTCTAGTTTACTTTATTATAAGAATGCAGTACATAATATATATAACATAGAAAATATGTGTTAATTGACTGTTATCAGTGAGGCTTCCAAGTCAACAGTAGGTTGTCAGTAGTTAAGTTTTGGGGAAATCTAAAGTTATACATGGATTGTCAACTGCACAGGGGATCGGTGCCCCTAAGCCCCACATTGTTCAAGGGTCAACAGGGCTTATACAACATAGCCTAAGTGCTACGGGACAAACCAACTCCTCTAAAACTAGCTGTCACAGAGCTCCAAGAGGAAAGATCATGCTCTTTAATGTCAGCTCATGACTTCCTAAAAATTGAAAATGTCTATGAGCTTTTTAAAATTGTGATTTATGCAAATGGTTTTGGAGTTTTTCTGGGGAAATAATGAAAATGTTCTAAAATTGATTGTAGTGATCACTGCACAACTCTTGAACATACTAAAATCCATTGAATGGCACACTTTAAATGGATGAATTGTGTGGTATGTGAATTATATACCAGTAAGGCTATTATTCATAAAAATTGTTATCCAAACATCTTCAATCATTCATCTATATGCACAGTGCCAAAATTTCAAACTTCTTAAAGAAGATAGTTTTTTCTAAGCCATAGTTTGAAGATAGTTGAGAGTAAAAAATGTTATATCTTATCTTCTATTTGAGAGATAATTAAAAATATATTGAACTAACTTTGAGAAAACTCATTAGAATGTAAAATCTATATGAGAATAGATCCTTTATGATTTATATCCCCAGCAGTAAGTGACAAGGTTTGAAGTAGCTCAGCTGAAAGTAATCCACAGATCAGAACTTTTAGTCAGAATTTTGAAAGTTATTTTTATAGGTCCAAGAATATTGGAGCTTGAAGGGTATTAGAGAAAGTCAAGTCCAATTCTCTTATTTGCCAAATGAAAAAATTTGGGGGGCCAGGGAGAGAAGTACCTCATTAAAAGAGACACATAAATCCACAATAGAATAACACTAAAACACAGGCTTCCTGACATTTGATCTAAGGCTTCTGTGAGGAAGTTGGATCCCAGCAACACATAGTAGGGAAGCTTCCAGTATACTATGGTCATACAGTCAAATTGAATATCTGGTCCATGCCCACATCTCCAATTTTATCTCATGTCACTTCTCTTGCACACAATTCTATAGACCCTGTGGCCTCCACTCTGCTCCTCTAACATACTATAAGACTTTATTTTTTTACGTGTTGTTCTCTCTACCTAAATCCTGAAATGTCCTACTTTTACCCCCCAGGAACCAGTAAAAGCCTAGCCAGAATGTTTTGTCCTGGGCATCAGAGCCAGGTTTCCCTACCTGAGATATCTAGGAATACAAAAGATTAAGAGGGGTAAGCTAAAGTACTTAGAGCATCAAGCTTGATAAACAACAATCAGTTGAAGTTGACAAATTCGAAAGACAGGAACACCATCAGAAATAGGAAATAAAGTCAAGAATCAGTGATAGTGGCATAGGAATGGGATGGCAGGGAAGTCCAGAGATATACATGGTAGTTCCTATGTGAATGCTGAAAATGTTGTATCTGTGGCTTCACTTTATTGGTGGTTGGATATATGATGTGTGGGTGGGCAGGACTGAATTAAAGCTATAGGGTCAGGACTGAAAAGAACCAGCATAATTTTAAAAGATTCATTTTCTTCTAGCTCCCAGAGTAGATTGGCAGCATGATGTTGAAGTTAAGGACACTAGCTAGGGTCTCTACTTGCCTTTGGCAGCAGTTTAACTATAAAGTTCCGTAGAGAGAGATACCACATTTTATTCATCACTGCCCCTGGCACTGTGCTATGCACATAGTATATGCTGAATAAATATTTGCTAATTGAATAAACAATTGAATGAATGGACCTGCTGTTCAGCAATGTCACTCTAAAATGTGTATGGGAAAGATGGCAGAGTATAAATTGACTCAATCTTTGGAAATATTTTTCCTTCTTTAAAGGTCATGTTATGCTCTGTAGTATATTTGAACACTGTATGCTAGCTATGACTCATTCCTTGGCCTGCACCACCTTTGAGTATCTGCCCTCCTTTTCCACTTGAGCCTCTCTCAGTCTTTCTATCCAGTTTTCTAGAAGGGTGTGGGACTTCCTCACTAGAAGGTATGTGGTTTCCTGGAGAAGGCATAGAGAATTATATTATAAATGATCCACAGACTTAACCAAGCTATGAAAGTAAACACTAGATTTATCCTTAAGCACAGTGAATACCAAATCTGAAATAACACATAGCCTTTTAAAGGCTGTCTGTGTTATAATGATGAATCCCTCCCCTCTGTTTCTCTCTACACAAAAAAATCACTGTCCTTGGAAGTAGTGATAGAATTAGATTATTTTTAACTTACTCCAAGCACTGGGAAAAATATAAAATTAATTATCTCTGTTTGTTTTCTTAAAACAGATCAGGTGTGATTTTCTTTCTTTTCCTACATCCAAACAAGTTTTTGGAATAAATTCAAATATTAAAGGACTGACAGTTTGCACTGGTTACAGACGTTGCTCCAACATCCCCTGTAGGTCTTGAGGGCCATTAAAGGAGAATTCCCTTGCTAGGCATGGTGTGGAGAAGTATACTAGCAAGTGAGGAAGGGGAAGATAATATATATATATATATTTATTGAGCAGCTACTATGAAAATGTTTCACATGTATTATATCATTTAATCTTCACAAACACCCAATACTATAAGGATCCCTATTATTTCCATTTTATAAATAAGCATACTAATGTTGTTAAATGCTCCTTTGAGACTTATTTCCAGCTAAGATGGAGTAACAAGGATGAAATCTTCCTTCTCACCTAAAATAACCGCAAAAACAAAAACAGAAAAATTACATGGAAAAAAGTTTTTGAGACACTTCGTCAGTCAGTAAAGGACAGTGATAGCTGAGAGATGAGAAACAAATAAGGTAAGCTCTACAATTGTCCCAACTTACTATCTTAGGATATTTTCCAAAATATGGCATAAATAAGGGGAATTGTGTCAAAGGCCAGTGGACTCCTTGGGTTGAGCAGATGCAGTTCAAAGTTCAGGGAATCTAATGCAGCTAGAGTTTATAGGACAGAGGACTAAAGAAGAGAGAGCTGTACAGAAAGAGAACTGTAGAGATTTCCAGAGGGCCTCCCTTAAGGATTCAGCAGAGTACTTATTCATATATGTGTGAGGAAACTAACCAAGACTGGGAAAGAATCATCTGAAAAAAAATCAGAAGAAACAGTATCTGGTGTTCACATAGGACTATAAATAATACCTGTCCCAACCAACCAGACTGGAAAAATTCATCATTCATGGAACACTGGATAGAGTACACAAAGGGTCATTCCTCAGTAGTCAGAAATACTAGACTGAGCACTGCTCCAGAACCACCTAACAAATCATAAAAATAAGAACTGAAAAGAAAAAAATGTCTCCAAGTAAATTATCTGCATAATAGAACAAAGGTCAGGAATATTTATAGAAATAAAAAAATATCCAGCAGTTAACAGAGTGAGATTAAAATGTCTGGCATCAAATCAAACATTAACAGGCATGCAAAGAGGCAGGAAACATAAAGCATAATAAGGAGAATAATCAATTAAAACTGACCCAGAAATGACACAGATGATGGGGATTAGCTAAGAAAGACATTAGAACACTTATTATAACTAGATTTGATATGTTCAAATAGTAAAGGCATGGATATTAATAAGACCCACATCAAACTTCTAGAGATAAAAACTTCAGTGTGTGAAATGGAAAGTACACTGGATGATATTAGCAACATATTGTGTGTTGCAGAAGAAAGATTCGTGAAATTAAACTCATAGTGATAAAAGCTATCCAAAAGGAAATACAGAGAGAAATAAAAAGATGAGAAACAGAATTATGGGACAACTTTAACTGGCCTAATACACATGTTTAGAGTCACAAAAAGACGGGGGAGAGAGTGGTAGAAAAAATATTTGAAGAAATATTGGCTGAGAAAATTCCAAATTTCATGAAAACTACAAATGCATAGATATGAGAAATTTAATAAACTTCAGGCATGGTGTATTAATCTGTTTTCTGTTGCCTATACATAATGCCTTAAATGGGGTAATTGGTAGAGAAAAGAAATTTATTTCTTACAGTATGTAGGCTGAGAAGTCCAAGATCAAGGGGCTGCATCTGATGAGAGTCTTCTTGCTGGTGGGGATTTTACAGAGTCCCCAGGCAGTGCAAGATATTTATTACATGATGAGGGGGCTGAGCATGCTACCATGCTATTCCAGATCTCTCTTCCTCTTCTTATAAAGCCACCAGTTCTACTTCTGTGATAACCCATTAATCCATTAACCCATCAATCTATTCATGAGTGCAGAACCCTCATTATCCAATCACCTCTTAAAGGACCCACTTCTCAATATTATCACATTGGGTATTAAGTTTCAATGTGAGTTTTGGGAGGGGACATTCAAACCATAGCACACAAAAGACATGAAGAAAATGATGCCACAACATATTATGATCTAATTATTTTAAAAACAGTGATAAAGAGAGATTCTTGAAAGCAGCCAAAGGAAAAGGACTTCTTATGTACAGAGAAACAAAGATAATGATGGCAGCATGTTTCTCATGGGAAACTAGGCAAAAACAAAACTGCTGAGCCACATCTTTAAGGGTATTTAAGGGGAAAAAAAAACCTGTCTACCTAGAATTCTATACCTGGAAAAAAATCTTCGAAAAGGAAGACAAAGATACTTTCAGACATACAAAAGCTGAAATAATTCATCACCAGGAGCTCTTTACCACAAGAACTCTTAAAGAATCTCCTTTAGGCAGAAGGAAAATGACACCAGATGGAAATCTGGATCTATACAAAAGAATAAAGAACATGAGAAATTACAACTACATGGGTAGAAAAATAGATGATTGGTAGATAGATAGATAGATAGACTAACTCTCCAAAAGATAATTGACTGGTTAAACAAAAGTAATAACAATGTACTATGAAGTTAAAAATGCATGTAAAAGTATTAATAAAATGCATAACAATAGAATAAAGGCCAGAAAAGAAGAAATGAACATATACTATTATAAGATTATTATTAATACATGTGAAATAGTTTAACATCACTTGAAGGCACAATGTGATAAATGAAGGACCTATACAATAAACCCTAAAATAACAAAAGAGATAACAAGCAAAAATAAACTAAAAAGAATTATAAAATTCTTTAAATTTTATTCTTTAAATTATAAAATTTGTCAAAAAGAAAGGCAGAAAAAGAGAGAAAAGGGAACAAAGAAAAGATGGGGCAAATAGAAAATAAATAAGATGATAGTCGCAATCTAACTATATCAAAAATCACATTAAATGTAAATTATCTAAACAGCCCAATTTAAAGGCAGAGATTGTGAGATTGGATTAAAAAGCAACATCCAGCTGTACGCTGGTTATTAGAAATACACTTTAAATATAAAAACACAAATACATTAAAAGTAAAAGGATAGAAAAAGATATTTCATGCCAACCCTGTTCAAAAGAAAACTAGAGTGGCTACATTAGTATCAGGCATAATAAATTCTAGAAGAGAGAGTTTTATTCACCCAAGTTCACACACCTTATAGTATATTACCCAAGATTCAAGCAATGATCTGTCTTATTTTAGAGATTCTGCTTTTAACATCATGTTATACCAAGGTACCTTTTGTTAACTGTCTATTGAAGACTTGTAGTTGAACATTCTCAAGAAAAAAATCAACCTCCCCCATCCAAATAACATTTATTTAGAGGTTAGAGGACAGATTTGGATTTTGATCCTGACTCTGCTTTTCTGATTACCTCTAAAAGCATAAATGCGTTATGCCTGGGACTCAGTGATCTCTCTCATCAAATTAAGAACTTGGATGATATCCTTCCCAAGGACACATGTGCAGTCGTTAGCAAAGCCAGAATTTGACTCTGGTCTAAAACCTACATTCCCAATAGCACAGCACTTGGCACCTGGTACCAACAAGACAACATACAGTTGGCTGCACTACATAAGAAATTCTTGAGAACTCAGCGAGCTGAGAGATGGGATGGAGCTGGCAAAGTGTTGGAGGGATGCAGGGTCTGATGATGGAATTAGAAAAGGCAAAGTTCATGGTCTTGGAAAGCACTCTGCTAAGGTTGTACTGGGGTGATGCTAAATCCTGCTGTGCAGCAGGCCTTCTCCAGCCAGCACGATGACGCATTTGCAATTTATTTCCTGACTCACAGCCAGTCTCAGACTTGGATCAATGATCTCCCAACCCCCTCCAGTCCCAGCAGGCATTTGAGAATTAAATTAAGGATGTTGCAATATCCGTGGAGAAAATTCAGCTACACATTTAATAACAGTTTTGAAATGTGATGCTGAATCTGACTTGGGCCTTTTTGAGTATTTTTTAGATATGCATAAAACAGACATCAGGCATATTTATTCAACTGAATGCATGTTTCCCTTTAGCACAGACACAGAGATAGTGCTTTCCAGGTTTTTCCACAGAAGGGGCTGTTCAAACATAATATTTTACTCTTACACTGCTGGTGGGACTGCAAATTAGTGCAACCTCTGTGCAAAAGAATTTGGAGATTCCTCAAAGAGCTAAAAATAGAAATACCACTTGATCCAGCAATAGCATTATTAGGCATCTACCCAAAGGAGCAAAAGCCATTCTATAATAAAGACATCTGTATTTGAATGTTTATGGCAGCACAATTAACTATTGCAAGGATGTGGAAACAACCCAAGTGCCTGTCAATCCATGAGTGGATTAATGAAATATGGTATATGTATACAATGGAATACTACTCAATTATAAAAAATGACAGTGATCTAGCACCTCTTATATTTTCCTGGATAGAGCTTGAGCCCATCCTCCTAAGTTAAGTATCCCAAGCATGGAAGAATAGGCACCCCATGTACTCACCATCAAATTGGCGCTGACTGATCAACACTAAGGTGCTCACACAGTGGTAATATGCTTTGGGGGTAGGGGGGTGGGGGTGGGTAAACTCACAACTAATAGACACAATGAGCATTGTAGGGGGGAAAGGGAATGCCTCAAATCATGGTTTGGATGTGGCAAAGTCATAACATGTAACCAGAATATTTACACCTCCATAATACCCTGAAATAAAAAAAAAGAATATGAAACAAAATTCTAAATATTGGTAAAGAAGAAATTTATTTTCATTGGCAGACCAATTATTTTTGTGCAGAAAATCTGAAACAATCTCAGAAATATTGTTAACATAATTAGTAAATACAGCAAGGTTGCTTAAATTAATGTCAATATACAAAAATGAATTGTTCTATAAAAATTGAGATGGTAAAATTTGTAAAATATGCAATTGTCATTAAAAATATCAAATCCCTCAGATCAATCTAGCAGGAGATATGCAAAACCCTTAAAGAAAAAAAGTGTAACTTGACCTCTAATTTATACCATTTATAAAAAAAATAAAATAATTCAGGTAGACTATGATCTAACAGGTAAAGATAAAGCAATAATAAAAGTTATTGATGATTACACAGGAGAACGTCCCCATGACTTTGAGGCAGACAAATACTTCTTCAATAGAACATAAGTAGTACTAAACATTAAGGAAAGATTGATAAATCAGACTATGTTAAAGTTAAGAACTTCTGTGAATTAAAGAGCACCATTAAAACTGTAAAAAGGCAAGGCATGAAGTAAGGAAATATGTTTGTGACCAACTCAGGTCTTGTAAGCAGAGTATACAAGAAAGTTTACAAATCAATAAAAAAGACAATGAAAACAAGCAAACGACATGCATAGACATTTCATAAAGGATGATATTCAAATGGCCAATAAGCATATGAAAAAGCGTTCAACCTCTTCTCAGGGAAATGCAAATTTAAACCATGGTATGATAACACTGCAGCCTACCAAAATACAAATTATTGGTCAGGATATAAGCAAAAGGAACTCAAACATGGCCCATGAGATTATAAAGGGGTGCAACCAATTTGGAACTCTGTTTGGTAGCTTTGGTAGTACTAAAGCTGAAATGAGTATATCTGTATAATCCAGATAGACCACTTCTAAGTGTATGCTCTACAGCAGCGGTCCCCAACCTTTTAGGCACCAGGGACTGGTTTCATGGAAGACAAGTTTTCCATGGACGGAGTGGGGGGAGGTGGAACTCAGAGCGGGATGGGGAGCTCAGGTGGTGATGCCAGGGATGGGCAGTGGCCGTGAATACAGATGAAGCTTCGCTTGCTTGCATACTACTCACCTCCTGCTGTGCGGCCCAGTTCCTCAGTTTCATGGAAGAAAAATTTTTTACGGAAGGGAGGGGAGGGAGGGGCAGAGCGAGTGGAGCTCAGGCAGTGATGTGAGGCCCTGTTCTCAACAGGCTGCAACCTGGGGATTGGGGACCACAGCTGTACAGAATATATGTTAAAAACATATACAAAAATGTTCATACCCAGATGTGGATCCATGTTTCATGGGACCTGAAACTTATTCAATTTGTGGGGCTCTGATTAAGAAAATATAGAAAATTATGAATGTGAGATTAGATATACAGAAATGATTATGTAATTAGAATGATAAAAATATCGCCAAAAATACATATGTCTTTGGAATTCAGGCCTCTTTCTTCTGCAACTTCTTTAGACTTTTTACTAGAAATGTTTTCACAGAGATGTTTCATAGAATTTGGCTTCTCCTTGCCTAAAGTATTATACAAATCGTAGTAACTCATAGCCCTTAAGGAGGCCTGTACAAGTGAGCGGCCCTCAAGCTTAAGCTTCATTATCTTCCTGGCAAATCTGCCTATGATCTCAATAGTATTATTCAGAATAGTCAAAATTGGAAACATTACAACTATTCATCAATAACAGAATGAATTAGTTGTGGCATATCTATATACTGGAACACTATACAGCAATGAAAATAAACTACTACTATGTGCAACAACATGAGTGAGTCTCACAACCATAATGTTGTCAGAAATTATGTTGTAAAAAAATTAATACACACTATATGATTTAATATTTATACAGCATGAAAACAGACAAAATTACTATATAGCAATAGAAATATGGATAGTCATTTCCTCTGGAGAAGAAGAGAATGTATAAGGCTTGGCAGGTGGTAGATAATGAACTTTTTAGATGCTCATCCTCTATCTTTTTAATCTGGGTAGTGGTTACAGAGGTGTGCTTATTTGTAATAATCCATCAAACTGTACACTTAGGATTTATATACTTTTCTCCTCATACATTACACTTTAATGAGAAATCTATTGAAAATAGCAGATGAAGCCAAGATATTATTAGTAGTTGTTGTTGTTGTTTTTTTTTTTTTTTTAGACAAAGTCTCACTCTGTTGCCCAGGCTAGAGTGAGTGCCACAGCGCCAGCCTAGCTCACAGCAACCTCAAACTCCTGAGCTCAAGCGATCCTTCTGCCTCAGCCTCCCGAGTAGCTGGGACTACAGGCATGCGCCACCATGCCAGGCTAATTTTTTCTATATATTTTTAGTTGGCCAATTAGTTTCTTTCTATTTTAAGTAGAGATGGGGGTCTCACTCTTGCTCAGGCTGGTTTCGAACTCCTGACCTTAGGCGATCCGCCCGCCTCGGCCTCCCAGAGTGCTAGGATTACAGGCGTGAGCCACCGCGCCCGGCCTATTAGTTGTTTTTTTTATGTGGGAGAATTGAGTAATCTTAAAGGTGTCACCAAGCTATGGAAACCTCTCCTCATTATATTGATATTCTAGCAAAAGAGATTGGGACAATCCTGGGGACTAGTCAGTATGCCATATTCCCTAGGGCATCTAAAGAATTCCTGATACATTCTTGTACTTTTGTCATCTTTTATAAAAGATTCCATTAAAAACCCTATTTGAAACTATACATCCAATAAAGGACTAATATTCAGAATCTGCAAAGAACTCAAATCAGCAAGGAAAAAGCAACCCCATTAAAAAGCGGCCAAAAGACATGAACAGAGACTTTTCAAAAGAAGATAGACAAATGGCCAACAAACACGTGAAAAAATAATCAACATCACGAATCATCTGTAAACTGTAAATTAAAACCACAGTGAGATGCCACCTTACCTCTATCAGATTGGTCATTATTAAAAAATAAAAAAATAATATATGTTGGTGTGGATGCTATGAAAAAGGAATGCTTATACACTGTTGGTGGGAGTGTAAATTAGCACTACTTCTATGGAAAACAGTATGGAGATTCCTCAAAGAACTAAAAATAGACCTACCATTAGATCTAGCAATTCTACTACTGGGTATCTACCCAAAGGAAAAGAAGCCATTATATCAAAAGACACCTGCACCAAAATGTTTATTGCAGTGCAATTCACAATTGCAAAGATACAGAATCAACCTATGTGCCCATCAACTGATGAGTGCATAAAGAAAATGTGGTGTGTGTATGTGTGTGTGTATATATATGTATGCACACACACACCATGGAATACTACTCAGCCATAAAAAGGAATGTAATAATGCCCTTTCCAGCAACTTGGATGGAACTAGAAAACATTATCCTAAGGAAAGTATCCCAAGAATGGAAAAATAAACACCACGTTCCCACTAATAAGTGGGAGCTAAATGATAGGTATACACAGTCGTATAGTGTACTAGGGACAATTTTCATGGAAGACAATTTTTCCAGAGCATGGAGGGGATGGTTTCAGGATGATTCAGGGCATTGCATTTATTGTGCACTTTGTTTCTATTATTATTACATTGTAATATATAATGAAATAATTACACAACTCACCATAGGTGGGGGACCTCTGGGGTAAAGGACATTGGAAACTAAGAAGGAGAGAGGGTGGAATGTGGATGAGGGATAAAAATGTACCTATTGGGTACAACGTATACTACTCTGGTGACAAGCAGACTAAAAGCCTTGATTTCAGCATTATTCAGTTCATCCACGTAACAAAAACGCTTGTACCCCATTAATATTTTGAAATATAAAAAAGAAAAAAACCCATTTGTATTTGAATATTACATTGCCACACACTAAGATTATAATATCTTTACATCATTGCATTCTAATCACGTTTTCTTGGGGGAAAAAATAGCCCTATCATAAAAAATCCTTTAGTTTCATTGTCAGATTACAAAAATCATACCTGTTCATTTTAGAACAAAAAAGTACCAAGACTTGTACAATTTTCAATCTGCTACAAGAACAGCGTATCTCACAGTAATTTCCTTTAGCCTAAATTTCTGAATGAGAAGGTACATGGAACTGAGCCACAGCTGACACACAATGGCTTATACATAGTATGAGAAAAAAATAAACTTTTTGAAGGAAGGAACTCAGATATAGGAATTTTTATGTTACACATCTATATATCAATTTGTGTTCCTTTTATATGTTTAGGGATATGTACAGGTGGTGGAGAGAGGTTCTATAACAAGCAAGTTGGTCTTAACAAGTTGCTTTAAAATACTTGGTTATTGGAATTCAACTAATTTTGTTAAGGCAATTTGTATGCATGAGGATTGTTGGTATCTCTCCAGCCTTTAGAAGTTCCCTAATATCCTATGTATCATTTCTCATACAAGTAAATATTGACAAAAGAAATGAACATTGAAAGTCAGTAAAAACAAATACTCAATTTCTAAAGCCTATATTTAAGACTTTAAAATGTTATATGATATATTAAGTCTGACTTAAATTGCATATATACTGCTAACAATATAATCGGGCTATTCTTTTAGCTTAAAATACAGAGCCAATGACTTCATTTTCTTGCATGAGGATATTTCTTTGAATGAACATGAATGAAGTGAAAGAGATTATCATTATCATTACTGATCCTCACAGCATCTTTAATCATGAAGTAATCTGTAAAAATTCATAGACCTTGATTCAAATCTAATATAAAAGTAATTCGATTATTATAAGGAAATATATTTTTAAAGCACTTAAAGGGCTGCATAATAGTCATACAGTGGCTCATGCCAATGGATTTTTAAACAAATCATTAAAATTAATAAAGTCTTTATTGTCCAAGCCATTGTTTTAAAGTATATAAATATTTAATGAAGAAAGTAAAAATTAAACATTATTATCTAGCTCTATTCAAAGGCTTTTCCTATTCATTTTCTGTGTTGACAATTAACCATGGCTCTGGGGAAAAATATATTATTAAAAGTAAAAAACAAAACAATAAAAAAATTCACTCTACTAGCTCAATTCTCTCAGCTTCCTAGTCAGGTCAGAAAGTAGGCTCACTACAACCCAGGGAGAGATGCCTCATGTAGATTTGTGGGGTAAAATGGTGCTCCACTCTCACATTTCTTAGGAAATAACCTCAAAATTTATAAGTGATTAATTCTTTGTGGCTAGCTTACGATATTTTACAGGCTATGGGCTGTCTAGCAAAGTATTTCCACGACCTCAAGGAGCTGACATAGATATTTATGGATGGGCCCTATACTGGGGATCATTTTGACACAAAATTTGACACAATCTAAGAATAATAGGTCATATCCTTTAGAATCATTCTCTGAGAGAATCATATGTCTTGAAAAAAAGCAGTTTTCCTAGTCCAACCCACAAATAGTTTGGCATCCTTTGCACATTCCTGCCTAGTGGTCACTCAATCTCTGTATGAACACTCCAACATGCAACACATTCTGTTTTTGAAGACCTTTAATTATCAAAAAACGTTCTTATAGTCAACATTACATTGAGCTGAAATCTGTCTTTTTGCAGTTCTCTTCCATTGAGCCTGATTACATCCTCTGGGTAAAACAGAACAATTTTAATCCCTCTAGTACATTATGTCTTTCTAAATATGTGAAGAACTTCCAAGTTCCTTCAACTATTTTAATATACTATGAATATTTTAAATCTTCCTTGCTTTTTTTCTGAACACATATTGGTTTGCCTTCTCTTCAAGAATAGAGGCTAAAAATGAAGAGAGTTTTCCACATGGACAGAGTACAATGAGTACATGGCATTGCTTATCCTGTAGTTTTTTATTCTGCAAATGAAGTTTTATATTACATCTTCTGACCACCTTCATTCCTCTTGGCTCATACTAAACTTATATTTGACTAAAACTGGTAAATATGTTTGAGGGTTTTCTGGGGAGAGGTAGGAATGCTCTTTTTTTTAGTTCTATACTGGTAAAGTTGTATTTTGTTTTATGACCTCAAATGTAGAACTTTTCATTTTTCCCTAGAAAACATCAACCTTGTAGATTCAACCCCTCTTTGGTTCCTATTAATAATTCTGCCATTTAATATATTAGTTACACTTTCTAGCTTTAGCTATATCTTTATCTAATTCATTGATAAAATAATGTTGTATAACAGAATCCCTCTGTGCGCCAACTTACGGTTCTGGATCTGACAAAGTAAGCGTCAGGTTGCAAGTCAGAAAACATTGACTTTGAACTTTGTTTGAATCCAGATAAATGAACTAGGTGGGCATAATTGTTTTCTCATCTTTGAACTGACAATAGTATTACCTATCCTGCCTCTTCATAGGATTGATTAGAATCAAAGGAGAGATTATTTATGAAAGGGCTTTAAAGAGAATGAAGTGCTACATACAAATATGCGAGGCATTGTTATTAATGCTATTTTTTACCTACACTCAAAGAGTCATATTGATTGATTTCCCAATAAAGTGACTAGTTGTTTGGCAACATATAGAGAGGTAGTTCATAACAACTTTATACCACATAACACTGTGTACCAAAATTTATACGCCCTTCTAAATGAAAGTCTTTCAAACTCATTGACACACGGATATCAGGGCACTGAAATAGGATGACAGAAGTGATTAATTCTTGCAAAGCAGAGGCACTATGTTGACAAGGTAATAGGAAATTTGCATTTTTATGCTTCTTTCCTATTTCTGATTTTGAGACTTCTGGTACCTATTCTAAAAGATTTCCTTCATTCATATTCTTGAATGTATGAAATGTCACTGATCATTCTGATTCATGAAGTAAGATTTATTCTGATTACATATTTTGAAAATGTAAATACTTTCAATTCCTAATTTTAATGCTTTCTTAGTTTCCATTGGTACACACAGTGTCACAAAAAATGCTCATTTAACTCACACATAAGTGGCAGTATAAGGGCAAAACTTTAAAAGCACTGTGGTAATTTTTTCCAGGTTGGGAATGTTTTAAGATGTAAGGATACCATAAGGCACCATAAATTGAGGGACGTGTGTGTATGCGTGTTTGTATTATGCTTGTATGCATGTATAGGGATTTTCCACTTGAGAAGTGGGCATCTGATGATTATCTACAAGGAAGCCAGTTCTTCGCCCACACAAACAACACAGAATCGTTCAATAATAAGCTGCAGAGAAAACTACTCTGTGGCAAGCTTAGAGCAAACAAAAGCAGCAGATGGTTGTGGTAAGAGAAAAACACCAGCGTTTTACTGCAGAGCATTGACTGCATTCTGTTGGAAGGGAAAAGTACGTAGGAATATATGGCAGTGCAAGAGTACAGGGAAAAGAATACCTTTCTTTATAAAGCTTTTCAGAAAAAGGTTAATTACATAATAAGGCTAATAACAGAATGTGACTTTCATTAAATTGCAGGGGAAGTCCAAAAGCCACAGTAACACATACTCATATGCATACATAAAGAAAAGGGGGAAAAATCCAGAAAATGAGACAGAACAGAACCTAGCCATCTTCCCATAAAGAACTTATTCCCATAGTGATCTAAGAAAACACACACAGGAAAATGATGAGTTGAAATGGTAAACTCATCTACTTAGTAAATACGCTTATAATTTATCCATGTTATACTCAAATAAATCTCAATTCTCTTTTAGTTTGAAATTTCAATTTAAAAGCCCTAACTGGGGATTGTGTAGAATAGAAATAGCTAAATTTTGTCTGAATATATGGATTATCTCATCATTAGACAGATTATCTCTTACTGAAACACCTGTACTCCAGCAGACTCAGAGGAGAGAAGGAGGGCCTACATATATATATTTAAAATATGCTTATGCATCATACATTTTAAAACATTTTCTCTTCCAGCATCCCCTTAAATTTTAGTAGTCCTCAGAAATCCATGTATTGTCCCCATCTCTTCTCACCCTACTGGGCCCCTTCCAGAACATTGGACTGACATTTTCAATGGCAACACATCTCTGCTGAATGGCCCACTGACACCTGAACCTCAAAAGTCCAAGAATAAATTCATCAAATTCCTCCATGTTTCTCTTAAATTGCTCTATGTTTCACTTGAAAACTTTACCACTTGCTCTGTTGCCTAGGCTATAAACTTCACTGTCATTTTTGTTTTTTTATTTCTCTCCTTGTTTTTACCCTACAATGAGCAGATTGCCCTTTTTTTGTAGATTTTTATCTCCTAATTAGCTTTCAAATTCATTCTCTCTTCTCCATACCTATTGTTAATACCATAATTCAGGCCTTCAACATCAATTGCTGTTGTACAAACCTCTAATTGCAATGCCTACCTTCAGACTGTACCATTTTAATATTAATATATTTTCTATACTGCTGCCTCAGAGCTATCTAAACTATGATCATATTATTCCCTTGCATGAAATATTTCAATGGAGCCAAACTCCCAAACATCCAAAGGCCTGTGTAGTTTAACCACTGCTGAACCTTTCAAGCCTTATCTCCTGCATGTTTTCAACAGGTATCCCATGCTCCAAGAATATGAGATAATTCTTATATTACACCATTTTCTTTCATATCTACATGTATTTGCCCCTCTCGTCTACTTGTTAAATTCAACCTCATCCTTCAAGAATTCAATCAATAGCCTCCTCTCTGTGAAGCCTTTTTCTAATTGAAATGCCCTGCCATTCCCGGAGCAAGTATTCTTTCCTTCCTCAATGTTAACACAGCATAGAACACATACCTCTAGAATGCATAAAGCTACTTTTAGAATGGGTGGCAATTTATACCTCTTTTATGTATAAAAAGTGCTGCAAATAATAAAATGAATACATATTTTTAGATTTTCAGTATATAGGAATTAAAAACCCATCATAGGAAGAATATTCAGACTCTTCTCTATATGTTCTATGGCAGGACTGTTCAGCCTTTATTTCTCATAAATATTTCACATATTATTTCTATGGATTTCATTGACTGGCAACTTGAGAGCTAAATGCGCTGTTTGAGTTTGGATTCCTGACCACAGAGCAACTCTCAGGTATATAAAAGGGCTTGTAGAAAAAGAAAATGAATTCTTCTCTCATTGCCACTAAAGATCAGAATGACTAAGGTGCCCATCCTGTTCCTTTCTGAGCGCATTTTGCTTTACCAGTGAGGGCCCTTGCATGTTGCTCTTGAAAGGGAGGCATTAGCTATGGTGGATGTGCATCTCAGTTCTGGAATCTGGCCTTATGATTCTATTCTTGTGTTGAAACTGGCCTGACCACCAGACTCATCTCTGGTTTTTTTCCCAGAAGGAAATCAGTAAACCACCCAGGGAGCCTAGCAGTGTGCTTGGGTCACACTATGATTACTTGACCCCACTGATTCCTTGTCTACTTATATTACACATCAGCTAACACTGAAAGCTCATAAATAGAGTTAAGGCAGGAAATTATTGGACTAATATCCAAGTAAATCTTTCAAGAAACATACCACAAACACATCTGTACTTGGCTGAAGGAAAGACACCAAGGCCAATTGCCTAAGGCATGATCTGTGTCAATCATGATAGTGACAACTCCTCAGAATTTTTTATTGTTCCTATTATATTATATCCACAAGTTTCAGCAGCAACAGCTTTGCCAACGGTTCCTCCCATTCTTCTATTTAGATCTTATCAAATGGCCCTGCCAATAAAGCATGAGAGAAATCTCTTAAATTTGATGATTTATATAAAACTCCATTCTAAATTAGTGGTACATCGTCTGTACCTTGACCTAATTACCATCTACAGATATCTTCTAATACCTACTGGAGACAAGTGTTTTCTATCAATAGGGTACACTATAGGCTTAAATGCCCTGAGTTACTTTTTATCACTGTTTTAAAGCTTTAAAAATATGTTTTAATTATCTCCATCAGCCCTATACTATATGGATTTCTGCAGCTGTTTTTCTTGGATGAGTCACTAGTCAAATTTCTCATTAGGCTCAATCATGGCTTTCTAAAGGCATCTTGCATTTAGAGAAACAAGATAGCTGCACTTCAGTGAAAAATATTTTTAGTAATAAAAGTTTATAAGGAACAATGCAAATGATTATCTTATATAGAAAAGAACACTGGAATTTTGATTTTGACATCTGAACAACAAAATCTTCTGCATTTTTAATCAATAGTTGAGCTCAACATTTCCAATTCATATAGTGAGGAACTTATTTTCTTTCATTTGTTGGGGTATAGGTGACAGTTTTCAAGTGATTTATAATCATCTTAATTCTGAATTCAGAACCTGGAAAAAAGTCATCTAACACAGTCCTCTGGTGTCTTTAATAATATCTATGTGTATGAATTTCCTAGGAGTGGAATTAAAAAAATGTGTGACAGTAGAGTCTTAAAACAGGGAGCATTTAACAACTGTTCAAGTGCAAGACAAAAAATAATCTACATTTGTAAAATGAAAATAGTGATTTCAACAAAAGCAGCATATCTGGTAGATTACAAAAAGCATGAATTACAATTTTAAACCATTGTATACATGCTAATTTACCAAGACTACATAGAAATTGCATTTGAGTTTCATGGGATAGGAACACAGATCCCCCTGGAAAAAAAAAATCGCCCAGTTCCTATTTGAAAATGAGTGTGATTGCTCAATTATACAACAAATGAATTTTATTCTTCACAATGAAGCACAGGAGTTAGCAAAGCCTGAATGACCAGCTAATATAAAGAGGGACATGCTTTAATAAAATGGATTTATAGCATGGATTTAGTCAATGTTTCAATAAACTCCTATGCTTATGGGATATACAGATAAATGAATAGAAAATGTCACACTTTTAATGGCCACCTTTCTAAATTTAAATTGCCCAAATGATTTTTGTGTACATGTAGCTTAATTGCAGTCATGTGCTTCCAACAGAGGCAAGCAGTGTCCAGGAGACTTTGGTATATTGGCCTCTCTCTCCTCTGGCGAGGTTTTGAAAATGTCCAAATAATTAGTGAGTCTAGTACATTATACACATAGATTCATTCAATACATATATAGTCACATCCCCTAGCACATATACTATATACTTAGCATGTAGGATATACCTAAGAAAAACTTATTCTAACACAGCTCATCTGATTTCTAACCTTTCTGAGGCCTCGACAACCAAACATTCTGATCAAACTATAACTACTTAGGTCAGGGGCTATTCATCTTTGTATCCTCAGCGCTTAATACAGTATCTAACACATGATAAGTGATCAAGAAATGGATAGTGCTTTATCTTTGACCCTGATCTCCATCTATTTTGACCCCAATTTAGTAATCTGATTCCTAATTCCTGAAACCAAATTCCTAATTATTCATTTGGTTTAATGGTTTGATTTGAACCTTTAACCCCTGTTTATTTCTAAGATCTAATCAGTTGTAGTGACTCAATAAGATGACGACTCAAAAGGCACCCAAGTCCCTTTTCCTAAAATGGGTAGATGAAGTGCAAAACAGAGAACCAGTAGTCCTGAGTATAGCAATGTAATGGGGATATTCTACCTGGATACAATGCACACAATCTGGGTGATGGACACACTTGTAACTTTGACGCAAACGGTAGCTACAAAAGCAATTTATGTAACTAAAATGTTTGTACTCCCATAATATTCTGCAATAAAAAGAAGAAAATAATAATTTGGGAATAAACTAATATAGACAGAATAATGTGCATGTTAGTCATTTTCAATAGGCAGAGTAGCATTTTAAGAAGAACTGGTAAAAAATCGATTTTTAGTTGATACAATTTGCTATATTTGTAGAGAAAATTAAGTTACGGGTACATAAAGGATAATCTAGTCTTATTAAAATAACTTATACCAAAGCCATTCAGACCAGTTGGAAGGAGAGAGTAAGCGCATAACCAAGATAAATTTTCCTGATCAGAAAAATATGTATACAGTCATAGGTTTCTGTTTAAAGTTACATGTTTGGAACTTTCCATACATTAATCTACATGGTTAAATACCAATATTACCATAAATCCAACACATGTTGTGTTTTTTAAATAGTATTTGGATAAAACGTTGGAAGTTACAGCAAGAACGCCATAATTAGCAAAACTATTATAGAGAGAGAGAAAGAGAAAGACAATAAGTTATAGAAAAAGTGGCAAGCAGAGAAGGTGCCATTTGGTGGCTACTTCTATTCACTACCCCATCATCCTCAACCCAAGTTACAAGTTAGGGAATCTAAAAAGCTGTTAATTAAAGGGGGCAGATGATGAGAAATTGCCTAATGGGTACAATGTGCATTATTTGGCTGATACACACTAAAAGCACAGACATTATCAACATGCACCATGTCCATGTAACAAAATTGTACTTATACTCCTTAAATTTATATAAATAAAAAATCTATTTGGAAAACTGGAGAATCTCAGACTATTTGAGGTTTTTTTAATTATTATGGGTACATAATAGTTGTATATCTTTATAGAGTTCATGTGAAGTCTTGATGCAGGCATGAAATGTGAATTAATCAAATTAGGGTAATTGGGGTATCCATCACTTCAGGCATTTATCATTTGTGTTAGGAACATTTCAATTCCACTCTTTCAGTTATTTTAAGGTATACCCTAACTTACTGTTGATTACAGTCACTTTGTTGTGGCTATCAAATACTACTCATTCTAACTATATTTTTGTACCCATTAACCATTCCCACTTTATCCCCCCTCCCCACTACCCTTCCCAGCCTCTGATATTCATCACTCTACTCTCTGTCTCCGTGAGATCAATTGTTTTTAGTATATGAGTGAGAACACATGAGATTTGTCTTTCTGTCCTTGGCTTATTTCACTTAACATAATGTTGTGCAGTTCAATCCATGTTGTTCTAAATGGCAGGATTTCAGTCTTTTTTGTGCCTATATAACATTTCATTGTGTACGTGTGCCACAATTTCTTTATCCATTCATCTACTGATAGACACTTAGGTTGATTTCATATCTTGGCTATTGAGACTAATTTTTTTTTGACCTTGAATTCTTGACTTGCAAATGAGAAAAATGTGCACTTACGTGACTATCAACAGGACCCTGGAAATGCTAGAGTAATTCACCAACAGTTTAGCATTACTCTGGGATTAAGGTACCTGGGAAACAGAAGGAAATTTCAATTACTCCAATTTTGGTAGAGGAAAAACTGAATAGAGAAATAGTAAATTATCAATTAACTCTTCAAAATAATCAGTAGAATACTTGGTATCTGAATAGCATTTTTTTATGTCTCAAAGTCATTTCACACAATATATTTCCTTTGTTCCTCACAACAGGGCAAAGACATAGGGATTATTATCTCCTGATAAATAAAGAAACAAATGGAAAGGATTACTCAGATTTTCTATATTGAATAGTTTTGCTTTGCCTTTTACCCAGTAATTTACAGTAAACTCTTAATAACCACAAAGTAAGGACTAAGAGTTTGTGTTATTTACAAGTCACCAAAAGCTCCTATTTTCTCAAAATTCTATCATAAAGACAGTCTAAGGTAGACTACCATATTTTATAAATAACATTTATTTCATTTCGACTGCATTCTATTTTGCCCCATGCCAACACAATCTAGATCAGGAACAATCCCTCCAAAGCAGTGACAGAGAGCTCTTGTCTTAATGAACTATACATAAATAAATTTTAAAAACTTTTATCTGGGTAATATTTGAAGTAGTCTAACTGCTTTCACATATATTGGCATCTCTTATCTTTAGCAGTCTCTGAATAGAGTTTCATTTTCTTTTCAGACCTCTTTGGTCTACGATTCTGGAACCCCATGTTGGGGTAAGGTGCAGCGTTCTGGCTGCATCCACAGGTTTTATGCCAACTTAGTTATAACCTAACTTCTCACCCTGAAGCATTCTTTTCTAAACAAGTGCAAAACTACAGTCTGGCCATGCACCTCGGGTTCAATAGCTGGAAGCTAGAGGCTGATTGCAGCAGCTTACACATAGAGGAAGGGGGCAAAGAAAGGGTTGGAGCTAAGAAAAAAAAATAGAAATTCACAAATTTCATTTATGTCTGCAAGGTTTATAGCATCAATCTAAACTATTTTGTTAAGGACTTGCTTTTTCCATTTCATATCAAAGTTCATTCATCTCCATTATTAACTGCCATATCATATCAGTCATCACCTTCTATTCATTTTACTCTCTTTACATACCTTTTTTTTAATTTTCTGTTTTTATTTCAAAATATTAAGAAGGTACAAATGTTGCAGGGTACATGGATCATTTTTGTGATGCTTCAGTCCCAGCTATGGGTGTGCCCATCACCCAAATAGTGCATCTTACGTCCATTTGCTTTTCAGCATCTCCACTACCATGATCCTTGTCCAAGCCAACACCACCTCTCATCTGGACTATTGCAATGCCCTCCAGGTCTCCCCTGGTCTCCACTCTCACCCCTTGATAGCTACTTTTCATACTTCTGCAAGACTGACCTTTTAAAAACAGAAATCATGTAGTATCATGCTTCTACCCCTTCCCAGCCTCAACCATACTTAAAACCTTCCTGTGACTTCTCATTAATCTAGTATAAAAAATTTTTCTTATACCAGATTTTAACAATCCACTCATGTTAAAATCGGATATTTGTTCACAATGGAATATTACTCAATTTTAAGAAATGACAGTAAGTTAGAACCTCTTGTATTATCCTGGATTAAGTTTGAGCCCATTATTCGAAGTGAGGTGACACAAGACCCAAAGAATGGGTTCCACCTGTACTCACCATCAAATTGGTATTGACTGATTAACACTATGGTGCTCAAAGGATGGGAGTGAACACTGGGGAATTGGGGGGTGGGGTGTAGACCCAAGGCTGAGGGACGTGGGGGGTCACTGTGGAGGGGTGGGATATGCTTGAAAAGTAGTTGGGGAGCAGAATAAGGGGTCTCAATAGGGGAAAGGAATTCCTCAAAAACTGATTCATGTGATTAACTGTACACCTTGGTAAATTCACTGAAAATCATTTAATTGTACACCTAAAATGGAGTGTTTGTTGTACGTAGATACAGTTGGAGCAGTATGTATGTACTCTATGGACTACTTTGACAGAGTAGGTTTTTGAATGTAACAAGATAAGTCAACTTGAGTGGTAATATATTTTGGGAAATCAGCTCACTACAAATTGTGACTGTAAACATTGTACTGTAA
>CAUYRT010019305.1:0-54747 GCA_963574885.1 Lepilemur ruficaudatus
TCTTCATCTGTATCCTTTGTAGCATCCTTTATAATAAACCAGAAAAGGTTAAATGTTTCCCTGAGTTTTGTAAGCCACTCTAGTAATTAATTGAACACTAGGAAGAAGTTGTGGGGATGCTGAACACAGGAAAAGCAACCTAGGGCTTGTGATTGGCATCAGAAGCGGGGGGCAGTTTTGTGGGTCTGAGCCCTCACCCTGTGGGATCTGATGATATTTTCAAGTAGACAGTGTCCAAATTGAAATTGGAGGATACCCAGTTGGTGTCTGCTGCAAAACTGATTGCTTGCTTCTTGGGAGCAGGAGAAATCCCCACATGTTTGGTCACAGAAGTCTTCTGTGTTGATTGTTGTGGTGTGAGAGCAGGAGAAAAACGGTTTGAGGTTTATTTTTTCTTTTTCTTGACTCAAAGGCATTGCTTAGCAAGAAAGAATTATTTTTCAGGTATATTAAGTTTAGATTAGACAGTGGAAAAATGAAATAGAACAAAAATCAAAAGTGTTCATAAAATTATATTTTTAAAATTATAAATGCTGTACCATTTCTATAACAAAACAGAAGAAATGATCCTGGTAATGCTATTTTATGATCTCATTTTATATACTGGCATTACTACCCTGAGATCCAGAATAGTGGGGCCTCTACCCTGGACCCTGACCTCAGGGTCTCCACACTTTGGAATGATGTAGAAATGTCATCGAAAATGCCCCAGATGGAGTACCACTTAAGCCTCAGTCCTTAATTTCCCCCTCTGAAGCACTTTCTGGTCCTACCCCCAACTGTGAGGTTGAACAGACACCCTTATGGAGTCACTGGGGTCTTGGGTATAGACAGCAACAAATGCAGGAGGACAGCTTCACAAATGAACCTTTTGTGCCCGAATTACTGTCTTCCTTTCCCCTCTATGTTTATTGTCACTCTTCACAACTTTGGTGTCCATCTGGATGGACCACCCAGCCACCTATCACTTCCTTGACTCTTTTAGATTCTATGGTGTTTCTTCACTCATTTCACTAATAGGGTCATTGACTTACATGGTTATACTCAAGACTTGGCCGTTGCTAATAACTATACCAATTCTAAGATCTTAATTTCAAACACTACTGTCTTTGACCATTTATCAACTACTAACCAGTTCATTCATTCTGGTTCTTCTGATCCAGGATTTCACTGATCCACCAGTGTACCACAAAAGCACTGTGTTTTCATTAAATCCCTATGCATCCAAATCTTCATTCCCTTTCTTAACCAATCTATAATCCATGGTCTGGTAATCTAACCTTTCCATTGCATATACCCTTAATTCGTATGCCCCTCTGTACCTCAATCAAATACGTTGGCAATATCTAAACCCAGCTAACCACTTACTCAATGCCTCAATCTGAGGCTCCAAACACTCCTTGAGATAACACACATGACAAATTCATGATTGCAAATCCCAGAGATGCCCCCAACATTTCTAGAGCATTTTAATCTAATCATTTTTCTCCTCAGAGATGACATTTCTCTACTCTCTCTCTCCTGAAATCTTTAACACCCTTACTCCTCATTCTCAGCTGAAAACTTGACTTATATTTCATAAAATAGATCCAGTCCACTAAGAACTTCTTTATCTTCCTACATCCACATCTACCAAACTACCTGCATCTGTACCACATGTTATGACTTCTCTTTCTTTAAAATCTATGAACTTTCCCTGATCTTATTTAAGGCCATTTGCAGACTCTAGATCCATTCCCCCATACCCTCCTAGGACTTCACTCCCAGAATTTCCTTCTCTCTCTCGTGTTTCACCTCCCTCTCTCATTCTGATGGTTCATTCCCATTAGTAGTCAAATATGCCGTAATATCACTCATCTGTAAAAGAAATTCCCTTGACCCCACTTCCACCTTCAGCTGCTGTTCCATTTACCTTCCCTTTGCTAGCAACAACCACCAAGAGTTGTCCATAGCCTTCATTCCTACTTCTTCATTTTCCATTCTGTGCTACATCATTCCAACTGGACTTTCATCACCATTATGCCGTAGGAATTGTGCATGTTAATGTTACCAATAACATTAATCTTTTGAAAGATGAGGCTTAATTCTTGGTGTTCATTTTAAACCACCTTTCAGCATCAGTTGACACAGCAGACCAATCCCTCCTTCTTGAAACTCTTTGTTCTGTAGGTTTTTTTCAATACCAACACTCATCTGGTTTTATTTTCTACTTTTTCTCATCAAATCCTCCTTTTTTCCTCTCTTTGACTTGCTCCTTTTCTTTCGCTGGATGTCACAATATTAAGATGTCCTAGAGCTCTCTCCTCAGCCTCTTCTCTTTTTCAGTTTTATCTAATCCTCAGGAGACTGTATTTATTCTCCTGGTTTTAAATACTGTCTATATCCTAAACAGTCTCAAATTTTGATCTCCAGACCTGTCTCCTGAGCTAAAAAATTCTGTATCTGGCTATCTGAGAGCTCCACTAGGATACTGAATTGTGATTTAATAGAATATGATCAAAAAAAAACGTATTGACTTTCATCCACAAACTTCTTCCCAACTTTTAGACATTGTAGTAAACAATGTTACCACCACTTTGTCATTTAGAAATGGAATCTAAGACTTTCCCCTGGTTCTGCTCCTGTCTTCACGCAAAACATCTACTCCATGAGTAAGTCATATCAGCTCTGCCTCCAAACTATTTTGTAAATACAAACAGTTCCTACCATCACACCAGTAAAGTTTTCAAAGTCAGACTCATCTTTTACCTGGATTATTCTGACTAATCTAGTTAAGCCAGTTAAGCTTTCTAACTAGTCTCTCCACGTTTAGTCTTACGTCCCCCACTTCTAATGCTACCTACCTCATCATCTCTCCACGTAGCAGCAAGAATGATATTTTTTTCCAAATTGGGAATGTTTTCATATTCTTCCCCTGCTTAAAACCTTCTACTTGCATGTGACCAGATTATCCAAACTCTTCAGTATGGATTAAAAGACACTATATGAACTGGAACTGGCTTAGCCATCTGACTTCTATCTCAACTTCCCATGTTCCTTATGCACATGGTACAGTGCCTCCCGCTTGTCACAAATTTTGTATGCCCATTATTGCCTCAGAATTTTGCATTTGCCAGTTCTCTTCCTGGGGCACTTTATTACATGAAATGTTCTCAGCTGTCTGTTTCACATCATCAAGGTCCCAGATCATATGTAGCTACCTTAGTGATGTCTTTCCTGACTACCTTAGCTAAAACAGACACCTGATCTCTATCCCATTACCCTATTATTTTCTTCTTTTCGGTACTTATCAATAGCTGGATGTATCTTCCTCCTTTTGTGTTGATTTTTAGTATCTCCTCTTAAGCCCAGCAGGAACGCAAGCAACTAGATGACTTTGTTCATGGTTGTATCCCAAAACCTAGTAAGGAAATTGCCATTTTTATAAAAACTCATCAAAGCTGTTAGCTGGACTAGCTTCACCCATCTCCATCAGGATACACACTGTTGAGCACTCTTAACAAATTATAACAAACTCCAGTGCACTCTCATTGGGTGACTACAGACAAGTGAAAAACAAAGCAACCCACTGCCTCAAGTAGCAATTTTCCATAGATTAATATGGGATATCTGCACCTCACAGGACAAGCTATACCAAGAAGTTATACACTGGGACAGTCCCGTGGAGTCAAACCAAGGTTCTTGGGTTTCCTTCATTTATTGAGAAGCAATGATGACAGTGCAGATCAATAGGGGACCTCACTGCCTTTGGGGTCTTTGGAAAACAACTGGGTCATATGAAAGACTTCTCTGTCCCTCCTTTCCTGAGTGTCAATCTTTAATTTAGAAGAAAAGAAAATTACAGCTTTTTTATTTGGCTGTATTAAAATTTATGGGGCAGGGTGGTTTCCAGGCTGCTGCTCCTGCCAGGCACTGCTCTGTTGATGTATGACTGTGACATGTCACCAGTGTAGCCGGCCTCTGATGATCCATTGCAGCAACAAGTCATTTGTCATACATCACTGCCTCGACAGCTGCCCCCGCCTGGGCCTCTCCTATACACTCCAGCGGGGAGTCCTGGCTCAAAACAAGCTCCGTGTTCCTGCTGTACTCCCACGACCACTGCGTTCACCACGCATTTCTTACCGTTAGAGAGAGAAAAGAAAAATGATGCTTAGTGGCAGACTCTACTGAAGTGTCTTAAGACTTTTAAAGGTAAAGGGTTTATATAGTCCTATACCATAAGCCAAGAACAAATGATGATTATAGGAAGATGACTTTATGCTTTTAGAGTGCTACACTGATACAAAAATACTCATAGTTACGAAGCATTCATTCTCTTCCAGCCATTCATCTAAGGGTATTACACCTAGTAATTAATTTAGTCCTCAAACAGTCTTATTGTCCATTCTACAGATGAAGAAAATGTGGCACAACAAGATTAACTTTCCCACTATCATCCAGCTCATAAGTAGAAGAAATAGGATTTAGACCAAGGCAGCCAAGATCTGAAACCTTTGCTCTCAACCACTATACCATGTTGTATATACCATTAGACATGACCCTAGTGGTTTTTCCTAAAGGCTCATATGGATCCCTGTCTTCCAGGACCAAGTAAACACATAGACACTATGCAGGCATTTTATTTGATTTTTATAATTTACTTGTTACTAATAATTATCATTAATGATACTACCACTTAAGAAATTGTATGTAAGATTCTGTGGTATATACTAGGTGCTTTGCTTATGCTATTTAAGTCTCCCAACCCTGCAAGGTATTGTTCTGTTTCCTTTTGCTTTGAATAGATGAATAAAGAAGGCCATAAAAAAATTATCGACGATGTCCTCAGAACACGTTACTTGAAAAGGGAACTAAAGAAGAAAGATCAAATGATCAGGGGCAACTATAAATTGAAAAAGCAAATGGGTGCCTGGAAATAATTTCTATAGAATAGTCGAAATGCCATCTGTATACATTTTAAATAAATAATTTAGTTAAAATCTACTTAAATGTTACTGGATCAGAATCCAAGCAAACATTAACGTTTTATGGCTGGGGCAGGGGTAATGTCTTTACAGAATCAATCCCTTATGGTTCTTAGCGTTCAGTTACAACAGAATGTGTCTTTCCATACCAAAAAGAAAAAAAAGAAAGAAATTTTTGTCACTAATGATTGTAGGATATGAAGCATAAATAAACTACCTCAAATACCATAGAGAAGATAAACTTGAACTTTGACTATCTATTATAAATGTCTTTTATTTTAATTGTGATGAATTGGGACTATGGGAATAAAAACCTTTTTCATACATGTTGAAAATTTCATTACTTTAAGCAACTGTAATTGATTCAGTTTCAGCAGAGATAAGAATGAAGTGTGAATAAATACCTGTTTGTTTCGTTTATTGGAAAAGATATATTTGTTAATTAAAAATTCTTCATAAATTATTATAGATTTGTTAATTAAATCTTCTTATGGTAAGTGCAAAAATATGTAAAGTGAGGAAAAGAATGAGTGAATGAATGATTGAACGGATTCATTTGATGAATATTAGCATTTATTTATTCTCATTCTAAGCTCATAAGTTGGAAAACTTTGGCAAAAAATATTTTACAAACTCTTAACTACAATTTACTAATATTTTTCTTAAAATTATCATGCTAAGAAATATCATTAGCTATGGGAAAATACCTATAGAAAACGGTGGCCCTAGAGCACTTTGCCAGCATGGATAAAGGAAGGGTTTTCATAATTGCTCAATGGATCAAAATACTTAAAATTTGCCTGGACTTTTCAGTTGGTTTTGGCATTGAAATGGTTTCTGCAGCATTTTTATAAGCATTGCAACACAGGACTTGATTTTATTTAATTGAGCGTTTCTGAAAATCATCTTCCTCTTCCATCCATCAGAGCTGTTTGTGTATTGGCCTCATTATCCTTGCAAAAGAGTGATGTTCTGAATTCAGCCAGAGAAACAGCTACCAGTTGCCCCAAGTTCTCCTAAAAGGTAAGAGACAGCCTCTTCACTAGCTCCAGCAGTCAGGAGGGATCAGTGAATTACAAGTTTGGTTTCCCAACATCCAGGTTATTATTGTCTGCTGTTCTTTTAGCTCTCACATTCACTCTAGCTTCCCATCTGTATTTTCTACTTTCTGTTGAACGTTTCCATTTAAATGTTCTTCCAGTGTCTGAAACTCATCATACCCCAAACTGAATTGATCCTATCCTATTCTCTAATAAGCCAACTCTATTTTCCAAGTTTCCTGAATACCTGAGATTTACATGTAACTTTTCTTTGCTTCCTAAACTTTTTTTAACTCTTTGTATCCACCAGTCACTGGAACCTGTTATTATTTATTTATTTATCATTGCAGTGTCTCTTAGCTCATCTTTCCTTTCTGCTTTCCAGAGACAAAAAAAAAAAAAAAAAAAGCATACTTGAAAACTCTTGGATTTCGGTTTTACACACAGATGTGGGTTAATGTTCTTCATTTTCCTTGTGTTAACTGTGCGACTTTGGATGAGTTGCTTAAGTTCTCTTAATTTTATTGTCCTCTTTTTATAAATGAAGGATACAAATTATACCTCATTTAGTTTTTGTGATGGTGTTATAAACTTTAACTAAAATGATGAGTTTAAAATAAATTATATGATGGTTCCTTCTACAGCAACTGTCAAAGTTCATGCTGAGTAAGTAACTACTATGTCGTTGTTGTTGTTGTTGTAGCTACCAACCTAATTGCAGGTGACATACACCAAATCAAACTGGTTAAAGAAAGAAAAATTAAAAAGAACTTTTTTGGAAGTCTTGGTATGGAATGGTTTCAAGCTCAGCCAGGTCTTAACATCCAAACTATGTCATCAAGGTTTTCATTCCCTCTTTATTCGTTTCACCTGTGGGACAGTCTCAGGGCTTAACCTCATTTCCTCCCACCACACTTAAGTTTCTTCCTTATGTCTAGCCAACAGCTTGTCTTCCATTGTTTCAGCGCTGTTACAGGTAAGAGACCGTTGTCTCTAATGGCAGACTATTTCCAGGGAGAGCAAATTGGGGGATGTGTTCACAATCTGAATAAAATCATTCTGGCTAGAGAAATGGGACTTCATTATACATAAGTTTGTGTCTCATTCAGACCCAAGGAAAAGGGCACAAAATTGAAGTGATCCCTGGACCATATAACATTTTGGACAGTTAAAACCCAAAGAAATGAATGCTAGACAGGAACATATATCCACAAAACCTTCTTAAGGAATTAGGGATTCTAGTCTTTCATCTTTCTAATAGATACTACACATCACTAGTAGATTAACCAACCAAATATAAAAATATTTGATTGTCCAAGAAGTCCTACAATTTTAAACTGACTACATTTGAATGTCTCCAGAAACTAATTCCAGTCCAACATTCCCAGTAGTTACTACATGAAACTTCTTCAACCAGGCATCTTGTATCATTTTATGTTTGTACGAAGTTTTGCTAAATTCACACTTCCAGATTTTGCTAATACTGTCATTTTCTCTCCTAAACACTTCTATATTCATCTGCTCAACTACCCAAATCCACTCAAACCTTAATGTAAAATACAAACTCCAACTCCTCCAGTAGAGGCTTTCCAGTACACTTTAGTCTGCATGGGTATCTTCTTCCCTAAATTTCTACAGATGACAGGGTTAACATCAATAGTAATAAGTTCTGTTAATAGAATACGTCCCTTAGTATGACATGATGTAAATGACACTTTACCTCTGTGGTCTTCCTCTCAAAGCTCATAACCCCCCTCTAATAACTTAAACACACAAACAAAAACTTTACACCAGTACCAACCAAGGGAGATTCTATAGCATATAGACCTGCACTCCTCAATACTATCAAGGTCATCAAAAACAAGGAAAGTCTGAGAAACTACCACAGCCAAGAAGGACCTAATAACTAAATGTCATGTGATACACTGGATGGACTCCTGGAACTGAAAGAATAAATTTAGCAAAAAGTGAGGCAATATAAAACAACTGTATGCTTTACTTAATAATAATCTATCAACGTCGGTCTATTAATTATGGCAAATATACCATACTGATATGTGTGAGGTCTAAGGGAACTCTGGGCTATCTTCACAATTTTTTTGGTAAACCTAAAGATATTCCAAAATATAAGGTTATTAAAAACAGATTGGGATTTCTAAATTTGTTGAACTGTTAAAAGTTATTTTGCAAAACACATACTACAGAAGCCCTGGAGTGCTTGGTTTGACAGATATTTTTAAAGACCTATTAGCTTGAAAAATTTGTAAGTGTTAAAGGAATACTTGGGGGAAAACAGCATCTTAAAGAAGGGCAGGATAGATAAAATAAAATTAACTGAGCCTGTTTACCAAGACAGTTGATTATGGAGTTAAATTCTTAGGGAAAGGGACTCACATTAAAAAGTAGAGAAAATGTTTCTATAGTCTCATGTTGAAAAGTTAAATTTATAAAATTCATTGATGACTAAGTAATGTGATTTAATTACTACCTGGGTTTGATATTTGGCGTATGTAGAAAACCTATTTTTGAATGGATGAGTAAGTAGTGTGAGGGCTCAAAAAGTGATGCCCCAAAGGATGGTGCTTTGGCATGCTAAGTACTTTAAACCTGTGGTTCCCTACCCCTGGGCTGCCGACCAGTACCAGTCCGTGACCTGTTAAGAACTGGGCTGCACAGCAGGAGGTGAGCGTCAGGAGAGCAAATGAAGCTTCATCTGTATTTACAGCCACTCCCCATAGCTCACATCGCTGTATAAGCTCCGCCTCCTGTCAGATCAGCAGCTATAAACTGTAAACTGCACGTGCGAGGGATCTAGGTTGTGGCTCCTTATGAGAATCCAATGCCTGATGATCTGAGGTGGAGCTGAGGCGGTGATGCTAGCACTGGGGAGCTGCTGCAAATACAGATTATCATTAGCAAAGAGGTTTGACTGCACAATAAATGTAATGCTCTCGAATCATCCCAAAACCATCGGCTGCCTTGCCTGGGTCTGTTGAAAAATTGTCTTCCATGAAACCAATCCCTGGTGCCAAAAAATTTGGGGACTACTGCTTTAAACTGAAGAACACTGGAAAGGCCTCAGAAGCCATGTGTCTTTCTGATCTTCTCCTGCTTTTCTTTGTCCTGTTCCTCTTCCTACCTCAAGGCAGGCCATAGAAACTAGAATCCCTCTTTCCCAAGGTAAGCCATAGAAACCAGAACCCCTCTCCCCCAAAGCTAGCCATAAAACCGAGAGGTATTATTCTAACCATCCCCCTGCCTTTCTTGTAAGAGCTAGGCATGAAGAAATTCTCTGGCTTACCTTGTCTGAAACTATTAATAGATCATAAGACTCTTATTAAAGAAAGGGTCCTAGCCCATACGCAAGAGAAGGAATGCCACACAGAGAGGCTAAGAAGAGTCTGAGCAGACAGGTCTTGCAGGGTTTCCACTCTCATTCTATTACTGTTAGATTATTCCCTTTTTGTCCATTTCTATTCTGTTCTATTCTGTTCATTTTTGTCACATTTCCGTGTGGCTGTCCATTCTGCACCAAATCTAAATATAAAAATGCACAGTTTTCTCTTGGGCCTTTGGATCTTCATTTTGGAAGGCTTCAGTGCCACATAAAACTTCCATGAAATAAATTTATGCTTTTCTTTTGTTAATCTGTCTTTTGTTATAAAAGTTTGGCTGTGAACCTCATGATGGGGGGAGGAAAGGTATCACACCTTTTCATCCCTACAGTACTATGAGCTTTTTAAGAGAAATTATCTTAAAGATAGTACCAGTAGGTGGTATTTTTTTATTTGACTTACTAACATGAGTAATGAATAAAAACCAACTTGACAGATTCTATTCTGAATATCCTGAAATCCATCTGTACTTTTTCCCCTTGGAAACTTTTCATTCTCCTGGCATTAAATTATGAACTATCGTGTATTTGAGCCTTTAGAGAAAAAGTTAGAATGTTATATCAGGACAATATACACACCCGTATTTCAGTATGCCTCAAATATTTTGTAGATTATTTTTGGTTCTTCCATATTCAACATCATTCTATATGTTGTGTTAATTGCTCCATGGAATCCTCAGTTAGTTATTGGGCTCCCCAGTAAATTATTCCACCCCAAGAAGACCAGCTCTGTGTTTGGAAAATATTTCAGTGGATCAGGGCCATGCTTTCAGCTGTACCAACTGCTGGTTTTATCTTCTTTGCATGCCAACATGGTGGAAAAATGACAATTGCACTCCCAATTCACTCAAGCAGGGTTTTTCTGAAGTGAAGAGTAGCAGATTTTTAATTTTTGTGCTGCCAGGGCCTCCAAAGCCAGACATTCCTCCTGAATATTCCCCCAGGCCAGGCCTTTAATTCCAGGCGGAACACCAAGGCCAGCAATCAATAAGTTGGTTCTCAATCTGCCTTTGACAGAGGAAACACCAGGCTGACACCAGCCAGTCTGGGATCAGCTGTTTCCCTGCCTTTGATCTCCACACTTAGGGCTGTCTAAACTCGGTGGGCGTCTGCTGCGGCTTAGATACAGACCATGTCATGCTGATAACTCCTCCAAAGCCTATTGTAGCCATTGTATTTGAGGAGGGGATCACCTGTCAGAGTGACTGGTTACAACCCCTCCTTGACTGCGGGAAGCCTTTTTGATGCGGGGCAGATGATAATGAGAGTCTAATTGAGTGATTAACTACCTTGACTGACTTGGAGGTTTTAATGACACCTCTACATTAAGGTCTGCATTTCCCAGCAGGCTCCCAGTTTGTAACTGTATGGCCATGATATTTGCAATTATAAGCCTTTCCTTTAACCAGCAGGGATTTAACAAATGGACTTGGTTAATCACAGCTAGATGGCAGTCACATCTGACTTTGTTATGGAAAAACATGTATAAATTCCAAGTGCATGATTGATTTCTTAATATAGGCTATTCCAGGTCCACAGTCCTATACATAAGGTGGAACCTGAGTTTCACAAGATGTGGAAACTAACAAAAATACATGACGAACAATGAAAGTTTCAATAGTGTAAAAATACTTTAAAGATAAGAACTGGTTTTTAAGAGTTCCATGCACATGATCCTTCCAAGCAATGAAAGTCTGCCTAGATATACTGTCTTTAATTAACTGGGTCTGAAGGGCCTATTAATGCAATGTTAAAAGGAACCAGTCTCAGCGGGTTCTCACAGCGGGAAAGGTATCTAGGGCTTTCAATTTACAAGGTCTTATTACAAAAGTGCCCTGCTGTTCTGGTCCTGTTCTTTCTGCCTGGGAGCAATTTAATGATCTGCTTTAGAGCAGAGAAATGGTCAGAGAGAAAATGTCCAGGGTTATGTGCTAGCGATCAAATACCCAACGGAATTTACAATGGTAACCAGACACTTCCTTTTCATATCAAAGTTGAACAGGGACAATGACATCAATACATTTGATTTGAAAAACCCTAACTGAACAAACTAGTAATCCCTCTGTGCATGTTTGTTGATAATATGAGGCTGATATTGAGCAGGATGGCAACACAAATGATACTGACTACATGGGCAATAAAAAAGAAAAAGGAGGAAGAGAATAAAAATTAGAAAAGAAAAATCATTTAAGGATAAGAGTGTGGCTTTTGACTTGTTCCTTGATAATTTATTCTTCATTTATTCAGCATCATTCAGTAAATAATCATAATTATCTACCATGTCCCGGGCTTTCTACTGTCTGTGCTGGGGAAACAGCTGTCCACGCAGCACTTGTGGCAAGTGATGAATCCACACATATTTTCTTCTTTATTCATTTAAGAAATTGTTGATAAATGGTTGCAATATGATAGGTACTGTGATACTCTGTTCATAATATTTTAAGTACCTGTATTTTCCAGACCCAAGATGCAGAAGACCTAAAAAACATCCTTGGTGAATGAATACATAAGTGAATACTTCCTAAAGATCCCTAGCCCAGTTAAGGTGGTTAAACAAATACTTACGATGCAATGTGATAAGCAACATAATAGAAATTTGTGCACAGCGTGAGGGAACCATGGCAGAGGGGCTTACTAACTCTCTCTAATTGGAGTAAGACAGACCACGTAGAGGATGTGAAATTTCAACTGCATGTGTTGAATTTAGGGTATCATTACAAAGTTATGAGTCTGTCTGAGTCTGTCTGAGATGCGCTTTGGACATTCTTTTAAAAATATAAATTCTAAAATGTATAATTTTCATTTTATAGATCTGGAAAACCTTTATTTCCAAATGGACTATCATAAATTAAATGGCAGAAGAAGAGTTGTAGCATGTTACATTTCAATCCTCAAATCACAGTCATCTTAGAGCATTGTCTTATCTTAGAATAACATATTAGAATAGCAGGAAGGTAGGTAGACCAAGTGGATGGTTATACTTTGGAATTGAAGGAAACATTGTGAGATATTAACTCTGCTTTTCTTATCTGGACTGCACTTCTGTTCACTAGAAATATTCTTTCTTCCAGTAAAAGTAAAAACGTTGCCTCAGGCATGTTACTGCAGCAGTTCAAAACAACTTTGAAATTTCCTTTAGTCTTGTCCTAATACTAGAGTCTACTTTCTCAGATTAACCTTTTCCGGCCTTTAAACTACTATAGACCAGAGGTGGTTCTATAATAAGAGAAATTAGGCCACTGCCTTCGAGCACTGAAAGGTCAAGCTGTGCTCTAGACTGACAGCCTCAGATTGGATCAGTAAAACCTTCCTTCAGGCTTAACTCAAGAATTATTGTCATTCAAAGAGGGTTTGCGCTCCTCATCCTGCATGTGAAGGATGTTTCTGGGTTGACGTAGTGGATCAGCACGTCAGACTTGCTGAGTTCATTGAACTGGACGTTGTTAGATCCTTATCTAAAACAATTAGAAAATATTTCATATTATATAAAATATGGAGAAGAACATTGCTTCCTCATAAGAATAGTTACTACAGTTTTCTTGCTAGTTAGAGAGCGAGTATCTTTAAGACGTTTGTACTAATTGAGCTACTTGTGAACTCAACCTGTAACAACGCAGCAAAGCTCTGACCACTGGTCCTTCACACATAGTGTTGTTTGCTGACACTACATATCAAAACTCCAAATTTTAGCAGGTACAGTAATGACATGGCACTCCACAAGTAAATGCATGCATTGAATAAGCAAACTGGTGGTGACAATAACTCAGTAGGGTTATAAGGCATACCTATTGCATACAAAATAAAACCTCTTAGTGGGAAGGTTGATCAAGGAAGATAATTTGAGTCAGGGCAGGCAAAAAAATCAAAATTGGTGATTTTGGAAAAATGCAAAATAATTATATGTTACTTTGACTTAAGGTCTCATAGGTGCTGGCTCTTAAGAGGGAGAAATGCCCTGCATGTTGGTTTTCTTAATGATATGTGGGGTACTGAATAAGGACAGATTGATTAAGACAATAATGTGTCTCAAATAACTATTTAGTAACAGAAAATATTACTGAACTTATTTGATTTTCCTTCACTGTTTTAAAAAAAACTCATGTTCTATTCAGGTTGTGTCTCTTATTTCAACTTGAAAAATGCATATCAACATAACTTGTCAAACAAATGACCTCACAAGACAATCTCCATGATGTATATATTTTTCATAATCCTCTGGGTTTTCATATGATGAGATTTAATATCTGTATAGTGTTCCCTAAAATGAACAAATTCAAATGAAAGTCAAATTAATGGAATCAATACAAATATTATGATTCATAAAATGTTAACTTTAAGAAGCAACCTATTTCTTAAAGCAGTGCGTGTTAAAAATTGAGCCCTTTAATGATATTAGGTTATTCCACGTGCAGTATTTGCTTTCATTATTTATTTTATCTATTCGGATATTGAAAATCCATCTAGGCAACAACATTTCTCATCAGTAAATGAACCTTGTCAAAATCCTTATGCAAAAGAAATATTCATTTGGTCTACACAAGCTTCGGGGCCCACTTTGCGTGAACCCATTACAATCTTATCCAAATCATAATTACAAATGAATAGAACATGTATTTTCTCTTCTAGAAGTAGGGAGAGGTTCATCTGGAAAATATATACATACACATGCACACACATGTGCACATTGGATGAATGATCTATCCACATGATGTGATGTAGTGTGTGACACTAGAGATAACCTTCAAAAACCTTCAAATAATCTGTGGTGGTAATGAGAAGGACATGAAGCACTTTAAAAAACATATTTTTAAGAGGTTAGAAACATTGAATATTCACTATCCTACCCTGTATGAAGGGAGCTTGAACATTCCAATTCATCAGAAAAGTCACTAGCCATTACTTTTTTCATAAAATCATAGCCTGTTACAGCCTTGTAACAGTAAAGAAAGGACCTTGTGCAGTAACAGAACGAATGGACCTTGGATATTTGCTTTTATACGTGTCAAAAAGAAAGCCCAGAGAGAGAGTGTGATCGTCTACCATTGTAGGACTATGTGGTGGCCTCACTGACATTAGAACCCTAGCTTTCTTGATGTACCATTCTTTTTTCTTGTTTGTTTCCAATATACTACTCCTACTTTTACTTAAATATGAATGTGAATTGTATGAAAAAAATATTAGCATTTCTCCTGGAAGAAAGAAGCTAAAGTCCACCAGCAAGGTTGCTACCGATTCAGGTTGGATCCGATTGGAATATGGTGGAATGTGGTTTGCTTTATTTGGCCGGGAGCATTTCTCTGTAACCTGAGGATTCATTAGTTTGCAGTGCTGGCCTTCTGCCTCTTTCCAAGGCCATTTTAGATGCAAATTGTACCCCAAACATCATTTTTAAGTGACAGGAAAGTCTCTGGAGATAACAGGAATCAGTCTGTTAAATTTATGGAGGCTTTGCATTTTCTAATCCTTCTTGATGAATAACTCAGTTTCCAGCCAAGATTTGAATTTAAGAGTTGATAAAGCATCACTTCAAGCTGCTGGCTACTAAATCAATGTAAGCAATGGCTTAATCAGCCTCTCTACTCCCTCCACTACCTTCCCATAGGATTCCGTCAGACTTCTATTGAATCAGGTCAGCGAGAGACAGACTCCCTGGCAGGCCATCTGTAGCCATTAGATAGCATGGGAAGAGAATATTGATCAGCAACACAATCCAGTTCCACTGTTGAGGATACTGCTATTCCGTGGAGCAAGACCGAAAACATTGACTTAGAGATGACTTAAGTTTGAGAAGGAGCTCTGAATGAGATGGCAATATTATGACAAAATGGGGAAGACACACACAAATTATGGTGGAATTCTAAGAACTTGGTACATTGCTAGAGACAATGTCATTGATGATATGTGTTCTTAGCTGACTCTTTCAAGCCATCATATTTTTTTGTTTGTTTGTTCTTGAGACAGAGTCTCACTCCGTTGCCCTGGCTAGAGTGCCATGGTGTCAGCCTAGCCCACAGCAACCTCAAACTCCTGGGCTCAAGCAATCCTTCTGCCTCAGCCTCCCAAGTAGCTGGGACTACAGGCTTGCGCCACCATGCCTGGCTAATTTTTTCTATATATTTTTAGTTGGCCAATTAATTTCTTTCTATTTTTAGTAGAGACGGGAATCTCACTCTTGTTCAGGCTGGTTTCGAACTTCTGACCTTGAGCGATCCTCCTGCTTCGGCCTCCCAGAGTGCTGGGGTTACAGGCATGAGCCACCACGCCCGACCTTCAAGCCATGATATTAATAGGAATCCATGCCTGGAAGAAAAATACACAGCAAATTACAGAGGGGCCATTTGTAAACCCTTATGTGAGGTGACAGAACAGGAGAATAGCATTTTAGCGAGAGTTGGTTCTCCAGGATTTGATAATGGAAATTTCCCCCAAAAGGCCAATGTTCTTCTGGCAAATTGAGAAAGGTTTCCATTTTTCTTAAACCAAAATCTTGGCATGTAATTTTAAGTGACATAGAGAAATATCTGTTGCCATGGAATGATTACCCAGTGTGTATAATAAATATCAAAATGTTGTTGTGTATGTAAGTATGGAGTTTGGTTACAATTAAGAAAAAGCATAACTAACATGTCCAATGTTTAATTGAGTAGGTAACATTTTGCACTCAGACCCAGGAGGAAACACTGGCCCCATTCAGGCATTTCTGTATTTGTGTTCAGGTAAACTGATAGTTCATTTACCTGCAATCACTTTCTAAGCCCGACTCCAGGAAAATATAAAGAAGATGGTTTGAGCTAAGCCACAGGTCATTGTGATAAGATTGTGAGTTTAGGGAATAAAGGTGTGGCTTTCTCTAGCCTGCTTCTTAGGGTCTGAGTGGTTGTCAAGAAAAAGTTAGTTACATGACTAAGAATAAATCCACCGTAGGGGAAGAAGATGTCTACTTTTTATTGAGTATTGGTGTTTCTCTACACCCTGAATGCAGAGGTGCATTTGGTCCTCTGGAGCCTTCCTATTTGGAGTATAATCCACAGACCAGCAGCAGCCTCAGCATCTCCTGGGAGTTTGTGGAAGACACAAAATCTCAAGTCTCAACCCAAACCTACTAAATAAGGATCTGCAACTTCACAAGATTTGTAGGTAATCCAGATGTACCTTAGAGTTTGTGAAATACTGTTTAAAGAAAAAAGTACCAGAGAAAGCTTTTCTTCCTTGAGGGTCTTAGGATTTCCAAATTTGTGTTCCCAAGCAGCCCAAGTTTGTGTGATCAAATCCAAATCCATCTCTTTAAAAAAAAAAAAATTGTATTGTAATTTAAATTTTTCAAACCAATTTTCATATGCATAAGACACCCATGTTTCTAATAAATGATTCAGATGGATTCAGGATACTCCCTCTCTCTCTTATCAAACTGATCATTCCACAGATCTTCAGTATGTTAGTGTGAAGAGCAAAGCCTTTTCTCTGACTGGTTTAAAGAGCTTCTTGGAGATCAGGAGTTGAGAGTCTATATTCTCAGGCAAAAATATGAGATTTCCTTGACAGGGCGATTGATAGTGGTGTCTAGGATCCTCATCTGAACTACAGTAGAGTATCCTCAAAACTGTATCAATTACCAAAACTCAATGCAACGGGCTCTGCTATAGAAATGTGAATACTCTTTCACAATTAAAAATTTAACATTTTAGTTTAGGTTGCATAAGTTTTGCCTAAATGGAAGGACGTGCAAAAAGAAAACATATTTTCCGTCTTTTCTGGGGAATGTACTTAAGTAGGTACAAAGAATTTTGTGGCCAAAGGGAAGTTTGTTTAATAAGCCAGAAACTTGCTCTGAAACCCAAGTTCCTTTTTTTAGTGGATTTTAAATAAATGACTGAATAAACAAATATTTACTTTTAGCCAATTGCCACAGTAAGAGAGAGAAATAATAGGTTTTCTTAGTAATAATTTTTGGATTTTCATGTATACACTTAGATCTCCACTGCTTCATTTCAAACTCCGGGAAAATATCTATGATTATTGATTTAAACTGGTTTCCCTCAAGTTTTAAAAATATTTTTTTTCAAATTATTTTCCATATCCAAATTTAGAGAGCAAATGATCCAACGCTTCCTTTTGATGGTTAAAGGGAAACATAACAGTGTAAAGGAATGTGACTTAAATACTCAGAATCAGATCAGATTTCTGAAAAACAGTAAACAGTAATTGTCACTAATGATAATAGAATTTAGATTAAAAAATTGTAGCTTTAATGTTTTACCAATAGTGTGTTATTTGAGGTTAGAATAACTAATGTATTCTTTATGGAAGTGAAATAATCCTTTAGCTCCTATAGATAATTAAATTAAAAAGAAAAAAAAACCAAAACAGAGGAAAAAAGCAGCCCATCAGTTTCTGATTTACGTGTCTGCGTGTGTTTTTCATTTATGATTTTCCTATGACCACTGTCCCAGAAACAGATACAGAATAAGACATTCACTGAAATGGAAATTCACAATATTCTTGTTTATGTCATGTCTCTAGGAATTAATATTTAAATTATATAATGATAGGTAGTAAAGATTCATTAATTGATATATCTGTCTGTCATGTATCATCTGTTTACTCTTAGGGGTCACATTTTAATGGATGACTTGACTAGGTAAGGTTTAACTAAACCATTAAAAAGTAATTGATTGTGGGAGTTATTCAATGGGTATAAAATTTCAGTTATACAAGATGAATATGTTCTAGAGATCTGCTCTACAACATGGTGCCTACAGTTAACAACATTGTATTGTACACTTTAAAAAATTGTTAATAGTATAAATCTCGTTTAAGTCTTCTTAGCCCCTCCCCACACAGAAACAAACCACAACATGAAAAACAGAGGGACACAGGGAAACTTTTTGAGGTGATAGATATGTTCATTGCCTTGATTTTTATATTGGTTTCAAGGGTTTGTCCAAACTTTGTTAAGCCTAAACGTAAAAATGGACAATTTTTCCTATACCTTTGGGTCTTCATTCTAAGTGCTCCCTTGTATACATGTTAAATAAATGTATATGCCTTGTCTCCAACTAATCTTCCCTTTTTGAGTTAATTTTTCAGAGAAACTTTAGAGGATCAAGGGGGAACTTTCCTCTTGGCCCCTACATAAGAATGTGTCCAAACTAATCAAATTATATTAATATGTACATTTTTCTGCATATCAACTAGACATCAATGAAGCTATTAAAATAACATTAACAACAACAAAAAGTAGTTGATTATGGACTATACAATTAAGGAAACCACACCATACGGTGCATACCAATGGAGAAGACTGGTCTGAAAGAGGGTACTAGATCAGGTAGTGAGTAGTTCAAGCGAAAAGAGGCTAAGAGCTTTATAATAATTCATCTTTCCTCTTTGTTCTTGGTTTGTTTTTGTTAACTGGCTGAATGATATCCGAAGATGGCCTCATGTTCTTCCATCCTGTGTTTTTCTAAATACCCGCCAGTATCTTCCCAACTCACTCAAAATGAAATCCAAATTTCTAACACAGACTTAAAAAGTCCACCGTGATCTTGCCTCTTTCATCCAATATCTCTCTGCCCCACCACCCTTTCCATACTGGCTCCTTTCTGTTTTTTACACTGTCCAACTTGGATCTCCTCTAAGGGATCCAACACTGGTTGCTTCCTCTGCCTGAAATACTGTTGGAACTGATGATTCACGACCCCGTGTAGCCAACCAGGGCTCTTGAGTATCACCTGATCCAAATGGCCTTTGCTGGCCCTCAGATCCACACTAGACACTCTCGCTTTTCTCTAGCAATCCTGGTTGTTCTTTAACTCTCTGCAAATTGACTATCATCATCTCATACCTTTCTTTTTTTCTTTCTTTAGTCATTTTTAAAAAATTGTCAATATTGATTGTTTTCTCCTCTGACTAGAAAGTAAGGTTCATATAAGATCAGGGACCTGGTCTACCTCCTTCATAGTCTCTCACTTCCAGGAAGGTTGAAGCCCCCTAGCTGCACAGCCATGAAAGAACAAAGCTGATTATATAGGAACCAAAAACACTGAGCCCGAGGCCCATTTTCTAAGCCCATTCTCTACACTAATATCAGTCACCAGTGCTCAGTGCTAACCGAACATCTGGGAGTAGCTGCATCCTGGAAACCTACGTATAATTACAGTCTATTCTTGCATGGAAAAGTGGTGAGACATATTTCAACCTTGCTTGGTAATTGCCGTGAAGGGATTAATTATTGTGTCTTAATCCATCTATAAAGAGGCAAGAGTACTTTAGGGATCAGCAAAACAACAGTCTCCTGTGGGTTCAGGTCTTCTGAATTTTTATTTTTCTCACATACCTACAATGTGGTAAATAACAGGGCCCCAAAGTGGACTAGTGAGTAGTTTCGATTATGTATTTCCTGGGTCTCCAGGAAAACAAAATTGACTGAATTTGATTTATGTGACAAGTATACTACCAATAAGGAAACTTGCTTTTTCTTACGTACTTAAATACACTAAATTGGAACAAAGTACTTTAATGCATACATATTTATAATTATGTAAGCATAATTCCTTCTGCACATTGTATTTTTTAAAATATTACTTACGTTAGTTTACACAAATAATAATAGTCATTGCAAAACAGTCTATAATACAGAAGCAATGTATTCTCTAGGCTTAAATGTGTGGGTATATAAATCAATTGAATATAAATTATTGAACTTTAGAGAATTACGAGGGGAATGGGGGAAGAGTTTTAGTGGAAGGGACAGCCATTGATTCAGTATTATTGAATGTCATCGAAGGACTAACCTTTCCTCTTGCTCCCCAAACTCCCATCTGCTCCAAGATTTCACCAGTCCTGTCTATAAATTTCTAACCAACACTGTGGTTAGGGATATTTTTCCCTGAGAAAGCTTAATAAGGAAACAGATGTGAATACCTAAAACTGGCAAAATATCCTTTCACAAATTAAAGGCATAAGATATCAATTCATCAGCAAAGAGAAAGTTATAAGAATAAACAAATGAAATATTCAGAGTTAAGTGTTGGAGGTGAGGAGCAGGGACCTTGGAAAAGTCTAGAACATTGAGTTTTGCTAAGAAAGATAAACGCAGTGGGAAATCCAGAATCCAGGGCATATAGTGGAAGGGCTAAAGGGAGGAATATTAAGTTTCTCCGTACAGGCAAGTAGGGCACACTAGAGTCAGGCCATTGCTAACTGTCAGAAATACAAGAGAAGAAAAGTGAAGTTGATGAAATGCTTTTGGAACAACCTGATTCATAGATTTTGAAATAGTGGAGTCATGTGCCACCTTTTAGTCATTTCTGGCTTTTAGGTTTCTGGGCAAATGTGAATAATCACATGGAGAGTACACAAAGTAATAAATGTCATGAAGGTCTGGCTGGTAATTGTGGTCAGACTTCTGTGCAATGGCTGCTACTTGGTGGCCCCACCTGAGAGCGTCTGCAAGCAGTTGCCCCTCCCTCCTCTGGGTTCTCACCTGGGAGCTGTGCCTGCTGCCTGAGCAGCTCCTGGCTCAAAAGGACCTCTGAGGTTCCATGAGTCACAAGAATCAGTTCTTGCTCCAGAGACACTCTCGGCTGGTCTGGAAACTTGAGGAAGTCTGGCAAAAGAAGCAGTGTCCTGCTCTGCATCTGGACCTCTCTTTAAGTGGTCTTTTTTGGTAAAGGGTGGCTTTATTGCATAGGAGGCCTTCTGCATATCCCAAAGATGAGGCGTGGGTCAAAAGTAAATTTTACGTTTTTTAATGTCTTGTGTTTTGTTTGGTTTGGTTTTGAATTAGATATTTGCAGTATGAAGTTGAACCCTGAAATGGAGAGTTTCATGCTAGGTCTTGACGTCAAAGGTCTCATGAAGATCGCAAATCCACTTTTGATCTTGAAACTTAGACAGGCCGTGCTTTTCATGAAAACCAACAAGTGTGAAAAGCTGGGTCCTCTCTGCCCATTGAGATCCACGTAAGACTGAGCACAGACTCAATTTCAGTCCCAAGGAAAGCAAAAGCATTCTTAGATGTATGTCTTCCTTGGGCATTTATTCTTTCATCCCAGAAAACGATGCGGATGTCGGCTTCAAAAATAAATTAGAATCAGAGCGAAGCCTGGCTCGGCGGTAAGAATTGATACACAAAGTAACAAATCAATCCAGAGATAACTAAGCTGACTGGCATTACAGAGACAGATGAAGTAATACTGTGGAAAATACCTGGAATTTGGTAAGATCTCTTCTCATTGAAGATTCAAGATCAAGCCACTTGGCTGTGGCTTTGCCCAAAATCCCCAAGCGGCAGCTGCAAAGAATGCACTGAAGCAACTTGTCTTTTTCTAAATGTATCTTAAAAAATAAAGCCTGGTTCAGAGACTGTATTTGCGTTTGAGAACAGTTTTTGTCAGGAAATGTATAAGCGCATGTTACACTTAACAGGAAAGTGTTTATCCAAAGAGTTAATACAGATGAGTAATCTCACACTCAAATGCCAGTTCTTTGGAGGTGGGATTCCCGTAAACAGCTGGACACTTTGAACTTATGGTTTTCACTTTATGTCATACTCCAACCACTGAAACAACACACGACTGTGGAGTTCTTTCCTACTGACCCAAAACATACCCACGTCGTGGAAAATAACCCTGCAAAAAATGAGAAAGAAAATTATCTCCCTAGAGAAAATTCATGTTTCTCTCCCAGATACTGATTAGGCCATTCTCCATTACATCTGATATACACCTCTATTACGATACATTAATTACTTATTCATCCACCTCCAGCACTAGACTGCGTGTTCCTGGAAGGCAGGGATCATATCTAATTAGTTTTTATGCCTTAACTCCTAACACATAGTAAGCACTCAACGAGTGTTTGTTGAATGAATGAATGAATGAACAAATGAATATCTTTTTATTCTCTCAATTTATCCAGTATAACCAGGTAACTGTAAGAATGACAATTGGGTTTACACTCAAGCACAGTTGTTTTTAAATTCAAGACTTACCTTAGTACCTGTGTAACTTTGAGAATTTACATAAACTCTGGTCTTAGAATTTTGCTGCTGTTTTGTTTTGTGTGTGAGGATTTGTTCTTTCTTCTAGAGCTCTAATAATTACACCCAGTAACGAAATTTGAAAGGATTCAGAACACAGTGTATTGGAAGCGTTTAATAAAATGTGACTATCCTTTTAACATTTTATTGTCACAAAAATTTGGGTATCAGTCATTCAGAATGCCATCTCTGTTCATCAAATCCAAACAGCAAATCTCCATGAAAATAGTTTCATCCATGTGGAAATTTTTCATGTCCTGAGGAGACAGTGTTAAAGTCTGGAGTCATTTTTAGCCTAGGCCGGGTGGCTGGGAACATTAGAGTACACTGCAGAATTTTATCCCCACCACAGACATAGGAAAACCCTGTGCAGAGGTCAGGTTTAATTTTATCTGTACAGGCCATGATTTCATTTGTACATTCCAAGTCATGAACTAAGGCAGTTCATTGAAATTTTCAAACTTTCAGTCAAGCAAGAAGGGAGGAGAGATAAAAAGAAGAAAGAGAGTGAGGGATTTCAAAGCTTGAAATACCAGGACTTACTGCTTCTCAATTGCCATGTCTCTGATGTGTTCTAATCAGTTGTTAAACTGTGTTGAAAGCAGGTTGTTATGGATAATGAAGAATGGTTTATAAAGAAAAATACATAGGACTTATTAAAAGTCCTTTATAATAACCTCTCACTCTAATTCGCTTTTTTTAACTTTAAACAGGTTCCTTTTTAGCTTCTATTGAGATATAATTTACGTACACTGAAAGACGCAAATCTTAAGTTCGCAAAGTTTTGACAGAAGTATTCGCCCATGTGATCCACGACCCTGTCAAGAAAATAGAGCATCCCTTTATCATTATGAAGCCCTGTTCCCCCTTTCAGCCAATATCCACGCTCTAACTCCACTTATTACCATCCCAGAGGGAATAGAGCTTCTCTGATTTCTTTCACCGTAGATTAATTTTCCCTATTCTAGAGTTTCGTACAGAGGAAACGTATAGTATATGGTCATCTGTACCTGACGTCTTTAACTCAGCATAACATCTATGAGATTCATCCATATTATTATATGTACCAGGCGTCCATTTTTTCGCATTGCTATGCAGTATTTAATTATGAGACTTCTGCAATATAATTCAACATTTCCTTGATGAACGTTTGGAATGTCTTCAGTTTTTATCTATCATAAATAAAGCCTCTATGAACATTCTCACACAAGATTTTTGGTAGACATGTATTTTCTGTTCTTGTGGGTAAATTACCCGTAAGTGGAACTGCCGGTCATAGAGTAGTACACATATAACTTCATAAGAAACCGTGGCAGTGATTTCCACAGTGCTTGTTGCATTTTGTAGTCTCACAGCAACATCGGAGAGTTCTGGTTGGGCCTCATTCTTACTAACATTTGAGGGTATATGACTTTTTATTTTGGCCGTTCAAATGGGCATGTAGTGATGATACCTTTAGGGGTTTTAACTTGCGTTTTTGTGGTTACTAATTATATTAAATACTTGTACATATGCTTACCAGCATTTGTATATTTTCCTTTTTGAAGTCTTTGTTCAAGTATTTTGTGCATTTTTAAAAAGCAAGTTGTTTTGTTGCAATGTTGGAATTGTGTTTATATTCTAGATACAATGATGCAAGTCCTTTGTCAAATATATGTACTGCTAGTATCTTCTCCCGCTCTGTGGCTAGCCTGTTCATTTTCCTAACAACGTCCTTTCTTGAGCAGATGCTTTTAATTTTGATGAAGTCCAATTTATCAAAAATTTTTTATGGTTAGTGTTTTCTGGGTTATGTCTAAGAAATATTTGCTTACCTGGTAATATGACCATATTACCTTGATAATATGAAGACCTTCTCTTGCATTTGCTTTTGGAAACTTTATAACTTCAGGTTTTTGTTTTGAAGCATGATCCATATTAAATTTGTTGTTGTATATAGTGGAAGGGCCAAGGGTAATTGTATTTTCTTGTAAATATCCAATTGTTTAAGACCAATTTGTAGAAAAGACTCTGCTTTTCCTCTCGAATTATTTTGGAAAATCAGTCAAACTCAACTGAATGTGAAAGTTTGGGTTTAGTCTTTATATACAATTTTTTTCGTTCTGCTCTACCCCAATACTGAGATGAATAAAAGTAAGGTCAATGATAATTTTTAATCCTTGCTAAGAAAAAAATCTCTCCATTGCCTAACAAATTCATGCCCTGGCAATCCTATATATAGGAGTTCTATAATGTTACCCACCTTTCCTTTCCAACCATTGAGTAAACCTGCTCCTACTTAACTGCTCAGTACTACTCAGACATGCCTCATGATTTTACTTGTGGTGACTTCAATCTGGTCGGCCAGGCTTTTTGTTTGTTTGTTTTTGATTTCTGTGTGTGTATGTGTGTGCTTTATTTTGTTTCTGTTTCTCTTCTCTTCGTAATAGAGGAAATTTCTCTTATTTTCCTCATTCTCTATGTGTGAAGTTAGGCCCATTTCTTTGTCTAGTACCGTTTTTAACCTTAAGCAGCAGAGGGTAAAGGAAGTATAATAAAATAAGCATCACCATCAGGTCACCCATATTGCCATTCTGGTTCTAACTTTGAGAAGTCTACTCCTGTCTTACTTCCTGACTTGCACCCCTGGCTTGGTTATATCCTTAGTACTGTATGTCTCTGGCTTTGTACCCAGTTTTTCCTTCTCCAGGAACTGAATCTTTTCATTTAGAACCCTTCTATCTATAATTATCTCTTATTCCTAGAATCCACATTCTTATTTCTACCTAGCTAAATTGACACCCCATTGCTATGGGCAAGACTCTTTTGGTATTGATTGGTATATAGATCAAAACTTGTTTTCAATAACATACATTTTATGAGCCCTGTTCTACTTCCTGAACTGGAATTTCCTGTGGTATTTATACCTGGAATTGTTCTGTTAGTGCAAGAATAATGTACATTGGTAATATTAGTTACAGGTCACCGTACTGCCCACCCTGCTCCATGCCTTCCTGATGTGTTTAACTGGGCCTTGCCAAATTAGGATCTTAGAGAAAGCTGCTCACTTGCCGAATGCTGACACATGGCACAAAGCATGCAGAGAGGGTAGGGGGACTGCCCTGGGTGCCAGTGGCAGGGGTCACCTCTGCTGCTCTCAGGTGTCGTAGATTGGAGGTGGCACTGCAGTTGGAAAAGTGAAGTTTAGGCCCATACATATGACTCAGTACTGAGGGTCGACTGTTGGCCCAGAGCTCTGGACTCAGCCTATGTCTAATGTGAGAAAACAAAATCAGGACTTTAGCTCGATGCTGGTGGCTCAATTTCACACAGACCCACCAATGAAATGCAAAGTTTGCAGCAAGACCATTTGCTTACTGACTACCCTTCTGGAATCGGGACCCAACATAGTCATAAATCATTTGTACACAATAGCCACTCAATGGTTTTAGAAGTTCCCGCCTACACTCTTCTATTTACAGAAACTTTTTTTACAGATTTGGTGTTAATTGTTCTTTTAATGTTCAGTAGAATTTACCTGTGAAGCTATCTGGGTCTAGGCATTTCTTTGTGTAATCATTTTTGGTTAGTAACCCAATATTTAATTTTTATAGGTCTATTCTTATTTTCTTCTTGGGTCGGGCTATCATAGTTTTTGATCTTTTGCTTTAGCTCACAGTAGCACCTCCCACCATGTACCTTAATAACTGAATCTGCCAAGCTACCTGCAGAGGACCACACACGCATGTTTTCCCACACCTAGCTTTCACACCTTGTCATTCACTCTAATGAGAATGGTCTTCCTCTGCTATTCTTCTCTTCACCATGCTTGGAGCCTAATTATTCTTAAAGGTAAAGATTTAAAGCCTACTAAGCACTTTCTTTGACTATCACAGAATGGGAAAGCCTCCCTTCTTTGAGCTCCTAAGATTCTTTGTAGCTGTTCTATACCACGAACACATTCCAGGGTAATTTTCCATCTACTTGTCTACCTGCCCTACTAGACTGTTCATTTTTTAGCTCTGTGTCTACCAAATATTTTACCTGTAGTACCAAGTACAAGCAGACTTTATTCCAAGGCATTCTGAGCTTATGCCAGTAGCATGTGTAAATTTTGGAAAGATCATGTTAGCTGCAGCCTGGAAGATAAGAGTAGAAGGACATAAAAGTGAAGCAAGGAAGAAAAGTAAAGTCTCTTGACATGTTCAAGAGGAGCTTGATCTTCTGCTAATGCAGAAACACTTGAGATGCGCAGCAAGGGGTGGATTTTAGAGCATTCAACAAACGTAATCATCCACTTAAGGGTAATTTGGATCAGGAGGTGAGGGAAAGGAAGAATTTAGCATGACTCTCAGGTTTCTATTTTGTGCAGCTGAAGATGGGACCGTATAATTTATTGAGAAAGGGTGGTTGGAGAAGCAATGCATGTTTGCTCTGGAAAACATGCCGAGATGTGCTTTGAACCTGTTTAGTTTGTGCTGCCTCTCAAGTGTCAAGAAGGTTGAGTTCAAAACTCTGTAGTGCAAGAAACTTAACTGCACTCAAGAGAACATTGAGAGTTGTTATTTAACAGATGGGTGGGAAGAGTTGTTCATGGAAAAGGCTAAGAATGACCACAGAGGTTTTGAAAAAGACCACAAGTGAGAATGTCATAGAATTCAAGGGAAGATGGAGTTTCACTCAGTGAGGAGTCAAGAATGGCAAAGCATGCAGCTAAGTCATGTTACAATAGAACTGAAACGTGTCTGTTAGGTTTTTTGGGCAAATGGCACACTCCAGAATTTGTGAGAGCCATTTCATGGAAGTTCCAGAGTTAGGCTGAAGCTGGATATAGAGTGAATGGATTGGGAGTTTAGTCATTGCAGAGAATGAATAGATTCAAAACTTTTGTAGGGGAAGAAAGGAGAGAAATGTGGTGGTAGACGGGAGTAATTATGGACTTTTTGTTATATTTTAGTGGGATATTTAGATTGTTTTACGTTTACAAGAAAATGTTGGTGGCTGCTGTTACAAGATTTAGGAGAAATGCCAAAAAGAGGTCTTAAGAGAGAAGTGACAGAGAACACAGCAAGAAGAATTAAATTTGGACAGAAGAGAGAACCCTCTTTCTCTAAGAAGGGAGAATAGATGGAAAGACAAATAACTAAATAAAATTGTTCCTTATTTCCTTTGTAAATCCCAAACAGTAAAGAAACACAATTTTACCGACCAATAATTGATGATGCCATGTCGAAGTGTCTCCGTCTGGCAGGAAGAGCATATGATTTAAAGTAGAGAATCTGCTTCCCTGTCTGCTTTGGGACCATTAGATGGAGAAAAAAAATGGGCTTGGCGAGTGGGGGAGGTGGAGGGGACAAATGAACTCTCCCGGGGTCCATTCTCACTGTATTTTTATTCTCTATGGAAGAGAACAGATGTTCTCTTTTTCGTTGAGAAAGCACCATGCTTCCTCCTCAACTTCATTTTAAACAGGAGGTTTCAAGAGAGGCCACCCACAGCTCTGAGTGTTCCCACTGAGAGGAAAAATAAATGCCAAACCCATGTGCACTGAGCAAGAAAAAGCAGCTGAAAAAAAAATACTCCAACTTTATAGCCAGACCTGCTTGGCTAGCTTAGAGGCAAAGATTAAGTTTACCAAACACTTTTTAAAAAAAAAAATTAACACTAATAATTCATTGCCACTGATTAACAGGCAACTTAATATCTAATTAGTGACAATCCAATTACTCAGCCTAGGAAGTATGGAAGGTCTTGGAAAAGTAAGACATTTTTTTTTCTGGGGGATGAATAGGGGGATGGGAATGGGATAGAACTCAGGTTGTAGTCAAAAGGTATGAATTTTAACCATAATGACCAGAGGGTTTTTTCACAGGGGAGTAGATAAGGACTGAGAATCCTTGGGGTCAGAAAAAAATCTAGATTAGTACATTGGCTACTGACTTTGCCAAATATAGCCTTGTACATCTTTGGAAAATTATTTAACATTTCTAAATATCAATTTTCTTCACCATAAGATGCTCAGTCTAGCAGCACATTCCTTATAGAGTTAAATAAGTAAATACCCGTATGTATTATAGATACTTATAATTTATATTATTTTAATTTACTAGTATATATATTTTCTGTTATGTTCACTTATTTATTATTATATAGGTTTTAATCCATCAGGATCCTGCCAGGAAACAGAGTTCATAGATGGTTAATATGGAGACACATTAAAGGAGGTACTACTTAGATGAAAGTAAGAGAACAGCTTACAAAGAGAGAGTAAAGTGTGCAGAGACTTAGCAACCAGGGGAAGCCATCATACCTTAAGAGACATAGAGATAAGATAGTTACTAGAGGCAGGTAGGACACAGCACCATGGGAACCTTGGAAAACGGGCTGCTCTAGTGGGGGGTACTAGTCATAACATCCTTGCCAGAGACTTGGCATCTACATGGGAAGAAGCAAGAGAAGAAATACTTTATCTTACAGTCTCCACCTTTAGCCATCGGCCAAAGCCAACAGAATCTAACCAATAAAGGGACTGTGGGTGATGTCTTCAGCAAAAATCAAAATCCCAGGGCAACAGAGCGGGACAAAGAAGAGAATAGAAAGAACCTAGATAAGTATAACACTAAGTAAAACACCTAAGATAGTTTCCAGCAAACAACAGGAGTTCAATAAATATTACCTAAAATTATTTACATATCAAGCTGATGATATTGATGAAGAAGATGATGATGGTGGTGATGATATTGATCATGTATTAAAAAAAAACCCAGAGGAATTGGATTTTTCCCAGGATAGGCCTGTATTTGTGTTTTTCATTATTTTTTCAGATAAAAATTTTAAGTGCTAGACGGTGACTAGGTTCTAAGCATTCCAAGATTGATAAGAGATTTTATCTTCAAGGAATTATATAAGATCGATGGAGGAGGCAGAAATTAAATAGTTATAATACAAAGTGATATATTCTATTTAGGGAAGTATGTATTTAGCCCTTAGGATAGTTAAAAAGAATCATGAAGAAGAATTGCAGAAGTTTTTATACAAGCTTGATCATGAATGATAAATAATGATTTTATGGTAGAAAAGATAAAGTCTTCTTGAATTACTTACCAAGTTAGCCTGAGATTAATATTCTAAACTATTGCTTTAACAACTAAAGAACTATGTCGTGTGGAATTGGGCACAATTCCCATAAAATGCTTATCACTAAAATAATGTTAATTTATCAACTAAATGCTCATTGAATGCCAATTTAGTTAGGTCTCAGAAATCAGCTCTGGTCATTCACTCCAAGATGGAGTTTCGGTCCTCAGTTTTCAGTCTTAAAGACTCTGGGAAGAAACATGCAGCGATGCTAGTCTCATGTTAAAGGGAGGAAGACGTTGTTCATGGGCCCTAAACTTCTTCAAGCCTCAGAACCTTCTTTACTGTGGCTAAAGCAAGAACAGGTGAGAAGCCTCTGAAAGTCTATTTCATTATCCAAAAGATGCAAAACAGTGTAGAATAGGGAACATGTATACATATTGAAAGAGATTCATTGAACAATCTGCCCAGACTTTCTTCTAAATACAGTTGAATCCAAATGCCACCAATTGATGGGGAGTTTCAATTTTCCGTATCTATTTTGAAGCTCAGCAATGAATGCCAATGTCTGTGGATCCCTTGCTTTAAGCAGATAATCATAGCAAATGCTGTACAAACACAAAAGGAAAAGTCAATTCACTAAAAGAGAAACTTCCTTATATTTCATTCCTTTTTTTAAAAAAAATTCTATCCTCTAAAGAATTTTCCTAAGCAATTCCAAGACTGGGGCACGTTCAACTGAAATGATAAGCATCCCTGTCCTGGAGGTCACGCAGGTGTTATTTTTCTGGATTTGCTGACATATCATCAGGAACTTTAATATTGTTTAGCATTAGAGAAGTGGGTTTACGGAGATGGAATACAGCAGTTATTGGAGCAAATGAGGAGATGATACCATTTTGTAAAGCTTCACATCCAATGTACACTTGGTCAAATTTACTCTTGGAGATCTGGCTAGAAATCTTGTACCATAAATGCAGATGTAGGTGGTAGGGGAAACCATCATGGTCATTTGTATTCACGTCACCTGCAGATAAAAACACTCCAGTGGGTGTGTATCTGTGAGAGGAAGTAGCCTCTGTAGACTGGATCTACATAAATATATAGGGACTCCCTCCCCAGAAACACCATGAAATGTCATCTTGAAATAAATATCAGACAGTTGAGAGGGGAACTCAAGGATCTCAATTATTTGGAGATGAGGGAGAAAAAGGGGATCTTGCAGCATGCTATATGGCCCTACTTCCTAACTGCTTTTAGGGGATGAATAATTGTGGCTTTCTTGTGCATGCTGAACAGATTCCAGATTCTCTTGTATAGAATCTTATTATTAAATAAAAAATTAGATTAAATAACCTGTTTGAATTTTTAAGGACTGTGTTTTTAAGTAAGACACCAGTTTATGAATTTCACAGGTTTTCTACAAAGGAACTACTAAGTCAATTTATCCCCACATATTTGATTCATTCCCCACTGACTACAATACCAGTATCACTGTGTATTATATAATGTAATGGCAGTTCAGTATTTATAGTGGCATTTACCATCTTTTATGGGGAAGGATCTAGAATGAAAAGTAACCTGTAGATAATTTGAAAATCACCAGACTGTGGTCCATGTATGATCTTAGGATTTATATTTTATCACACTGATGGGATGATTTTGGTTTTAACCCTGTTGTCACAGTTCAAAAGATATGTCTATTCCCCCAGGAATGGTTAGTCCTTAAATTTATGAATAAACAGCTGCATGGAGTCATAAATCAGGTTATAACTAGTAAAATGTAATAGAAATTATAAAGTAAAAAGAACACTGAACAAAGAGTATGAACTGCTTCCCTTTTTATTTGTTAAATGAAGTCTTTGTGTTTAACTTAAAATCAGAAGTACTATCTAACTTTTTTTTTTTTACTTTCTTATGGGGGTATTTTTATTCCCTTGTTAGATTATTGAGGTATATTTAGAAATTTCCCAAATAATAATTAATATGTAGCTTTTAACCGTATCACTAGAAACATTTTCTCTGATATTTAAACATATGATTGAACTTATATTTAAGGGTATGTGTACTCTGAATAATAGAGACTGAAGATAACCAGAGGGCATTACATACAATTTCTTCATTTTAGTGATAGAGAAAATGGGACACAAAGAAGCCAAGTACCTGCAGTGGGTGGGGTCACATAAATATTTAGAACCATAATTTGAACCACGTTTCATATTCCTAAGTCATTGGTGAAATACAAAAAGAATATGTTGGCCTCGATGCATCTCCAGTTGCCTTGTCCATTATTTCTCAACGCTTTGGTATTGGCTTATACATTTGGTTTCTGAAAGTTTTGGTGCTGTTGTGTGGCTGATGAATTTGATCTCCACATCTTCTGGATTTCTTTATCTGCCTCTTCGAGTCTGTACTTACTCCTATTTGTGTGGAGAAGGTGAAGTTCATGAGTCACTGAAGCCATTGAATGCTGTCCGTGTCTCCCCAGCTTGGCAGCTTTGCTGAAACAAATTCTTCTAAACAGGTGTTTCTTGGATATAAATGGCCAACTAAGTGTATGCATACTTTAAGAGTAATTAATGGAGGGGAAAAGTTAATATTACAATAAACATGTAAATGTTCAAACATTTGCTAGGTATAGCTGGAAAACAATACACCAAAGGCATCTGAGTAAGTTTGTTCTCTCTTTTGGGGAGTTGTGGGAAACAGAAAGGAAGAATTGGGAATTTGAGTTTAATATTGAGATGCTGATAAAAGCTGTGTCAGGAGTTCAAAAGGAGAAAACCCAATAGCAATGTCACATATCTTCACATTATCCTTGCCTGTTTAAATAACCATCAAGTCTTCTGCATCAATATCTAATGCCAACAGATTTCTTTGCATTTCTAAAATAATTGAATAAGTGGTCACAGTTAACCTTTAGTTCATCATGACGTTATAATCTACTCTGAGCAATATATATTTGGAAAGATAAACTTAAATCACAGATAAACAGAATCATCTACTTTAGGAGATATTCACAATAGTCCATCTTTAAAGTAAAGAGGTCCTTTTTAAGGTTAGATATGTTTCAACATATAAAACTTTAATGTTTTAAAGTCAAAATCCCTCTGTTGCCTCCAGCCTGTCTCTCCCTGATCTATCCCCCCTCCACCTTCCTGGCCCCAAGCAATTTTTATGTTTTAGTTTCATTTCACATTATATTTAAATAACATTTATTATGTTACATGTACTGCACACACACATATACTATGACATATTATTGTAATAAATTTGCTGCATTTTCAGAATCAGAATATATTTATAAAAAGTCTTTAAAATGAACCAGATTTATCCAGAAATGAAATTAGAATATAAATTTTTTTAGATACTGAACCTCACTCAGTTCATTCATCTGTTAAGACACAAGCAGTGTAGAAAATTGCCATTATGTGTTTTCTAAAATTTGAAACATAAAAGTACATTTGACATATAAAAAATTTAAGATAATATTTGCATGGATTTTTGCATAAAAGATGAGATAATAATGACAGCAGCATCAGGAAAGGATTAACATCTGATTTAAAAGAACATCTCACATAAATGTAACTGGAAAAAGATTATAGCTTCTTTCACCTCCATCAGGTTACCTCCTTTTACCAAACGAACCAAAGAGTAAGGTGGCTTTTGCCTAAGAACTTAGTAAGGCAAGAGACATGACTTCACGCATTCCACAGCTCTAGCCAGGCCACTGCATGTGCTGACCATGGGCAAACATCTTGGAAGGGCTAAGGTGTTTTCTACATGAGGGACTGGAGAGAGGTTTTGTTTGGTTGACACTTGAGCCCTTTGCAGAATTTGAGCTTTTTTTCTCCCTCTTTGTTCTGTATGGTTAAAGTCTCCTGTTGTATTCTACAGTGATTACTAACGATTACTAGCCTTTCCAGAGTGATGTCTACAGCCATGACTTCAGCTAGTGGTGTTACGTGCATACTTTTGTCCCAAACTTTAAACTACTTTATCTAGTCTAACAACATAGCTAATTGAAAGCCCCCAGAGTAACTCAAACTCGAAATTTCCACAATCCAACCCCTCTTCCTTCCCCTACCTCTTCAAATCTGACCCCTTTTATTTCTGATCTTGAAAAAATGACATTATGACTTCAGAATTTTGGAAAATTTCCAGAAAATTGCCTAAACCAGAAATTTGGGACAATTTCTTCGTCATTATCACCACTTCATATGCCATCATGCTTTGAGGTCTGTGGCTTCTACTTCTAGATGACTCTTATATCTGGTCCCTTCTCTGCTCCAATATTTTCTTTAAGTCCTCATTATTTCTTCTCCAGAATAAGACAGTTGCCTCTGGTCACTAATATAAATCTGGTTAAGGTATCACACCATACTGCTGTTATCAAATGTAAATATGATCCTGTTACTAATATTTTGTCACTTGCAATCTCTGTCGTTTCCTAGACACAGTAATGTTAAAAGTAGTAGGCATAACATACACGTGCGTCCATCAATTTGACATCTGCCTACTTCTGTGACCTCATCTCTTCTCCCACTTCATAAAATATCCAACATTCCAGCCATATCAATTAATTAAAGTTTCTTGAATATGACATATTCTAAGGGACCTCTTAGCACTGTGCTTGCATTGTCTCTTTCTGGAACCTCTTTCCATATTCTCTGTTTGACTCATGTCTACAAATTTACTGGATTCAAATGCAGAAACACCTTCTCCAGAGTGCCTTTCTGGCATTCTTGTGAAGAATTTGATTTCTCTCTTCCGTTCTTTCATTCCACATTTTGCACAGTTACTATTTATAAAACTGCATTTTAATTATTGAATTAATCACTTGCCTTTCCCACTGAAATATCAATTCCTCTAAGTCCTAGCCCACATCTTCCACATCTACATCCTAAAGATCTAGCAGAGAGTCTGGCATCAAGTAGATACTCAGTTAAGTATTTAGTGAATAGACCATTTTACTAAAAATCCCAGATAAGATGCACACATATGTTATGATTGAAGACTATACTGAAGTTCTTGTTAGCAGCTGGAAAAAGGAAGTCAATTCGTTACCAAGGGCTTATTTGTTCTTATGCTGCCAGAATGAGTTTTATCTGTTTGCTTTCATCTAAGTTATTGTGCTTAGGATAAAATGGCGGCCTCACGTTTGAATTTCACTTATTTTGCTTTTCACAGCAGGGAACTAGACTAAGTCAGCATTTTTATGTCCTAAACTACCTTCAAGGCATAAGGTCTTACTTAAAATAATAAATGATCATCCTTCAAGAGTCAATTAGAATCAGAATCATAACAATTTCTTTCTGGAAAAGACAGTCTTAAGAGACATGTATTTCAACTGTAGTTGAACTGACTCATGAATTTGATAATTGTTCTTCCTGCTGGGAATGTTAGCTTCTAGTCTACTTTTAGCCTAACATATATAGTCCCCTGCAACTGTAGAATCTGTTATAACCACGCCAAATTTTTATATAAAAACATACACTTATTTAGTGGCTGTTTCATTTATTCAAAACAGTCTGGAAACTATAAAATTTTACCAAATAAAAAATTCAAGGGTGGAAGTCATGTCATTGTTTTTCCTCAAACTTTTTTTTTTTAGCCTAGGGAAAAAGTAGATTTTGCAGGAATATCTGACATAGAGCGTTCATTGAGCCAAAGAATTATCTAACAAATATAAAAGCATTATTGGGGCTCTTCCTGGTACAGACACTTCTTTGTGAACATTCATGCAAATGTCTTTGATATATCATTGGTCCCAGACAATGGTCCCAGGAATATTAGCTATATATATGATATGTATATATGATAAATACACAGGATATGTATGTATATGCGTATATGTGTGTATGTGTATATGAGGGCTGTCCAGAAAGTATCCAGCCATGTAAGATGAAAATTACTTATTAACAATGTCTGGATGCTTTCCAGACAGCCCTGGTATATACATTTACATATAAATATATGTGTATATAGACACAGTATGTATGGATTTATTGATTTCAAGCTAATGTGTTTGGTGTTGTGATAAATATAGACAGTGTCTTATGCAAGCACAGATGAGTGACAGTTACTCCAGAGTCAGAAAATCTTCCCTGGAGAAGCTGGTGAACAAACACTGTTTCCTTGGAGAGATGAGGAAGGGAGAGGCCAACAGGTTTGTTCCATTATGGAGAACGAGAAGTGGAGGACAAACACAGCATGCCATGAAGAAGGAAACATACCAGGGCACATATCTGGGCCACTTACAAGTGATCTGATGTAACTTACACAATAGGAAAGGTGGGGAATACAGAGTGAGGGTGGGAAGGTGAAAAGAGGCCAGGTCTCAGAGTCTTGTTTTTTTTCCTGTGGGTGATAGGGTGCTCCTGTAGGGTTTTCAAGCAGGAGAAAAGCATGGCAGAGTTTTGTTGGAGAGCACTCTGACAGCACCGTGGAAGATGGATTGCACAGGGGAAGCTGGAAACCAGGCTGCAGATGGGTCCATTAGTCAAAGTTACTGAGCTGGGACCTGTTCTAGAACTTTGGAAGTAGGATGAAGAGGAGGGGACACATCTGAGGAATGTTTGAGTTATAAGACCCAGAAATTGCTTTAGACGAAATCTAAAATTAGCCACATTTATCTGACATTAAACACATTAAAATAATTTGTTACACACCAAACTCGAGCTGCTACCATTCAGGCTCTTAGAGTTTCCCATTCCAAAGTATTTCACTGCACCACCAATCCGTGCACGACCGAGCTCACACTCACATCCCAACACACACACACGTTGTCCGTGTGCCTTTATAAATGCTCCGCTTAAAGGATATGGAGACGCTCATAATTATATTACAAATGAAGTCGAGAAATTCAATTTAGTGTCCAGGCCTCACTCTCATTAAGGTTACTGCAATTTGGGAAGTTAGAAAAAATATCGGAATGGAAGTGGATGAGGAACAAAGTCATCAGGGAGCTGATTTATCCACGAGTCTTCATTTCACTTTGAAAGTAAATACATTGGCTTTGGGCTTTATGCTACAAAAATAAAATAATAATAATAATGGGCAATTATTCAGTTGATATGATCACTCTAGACTGTGAAACCAGATAATGCCGCTGTACTCCCCATTACATTCTCCCCTTCAAGAGCACATTGTTTTGTCTACACAGAAATTTCCAAATATAGCACAGGTATGTTGTTTCAGGAGCTGAGCAGACACTACAGTTTGAGGTCCAATTTTCGGTCCATTTTTGCAGAGTGCCGTGTCTCAGTAAATTACAAAATAAGTGCCTTCTGTTATATGGGGACTGCTGAACACCAGAGGGAGTTATGACTTTCCTTCGGCACTGGTGATCCATGTTTGGTTTTTAAAAGGCTTCCATGAAAACCTAAAATGGAGAAACAAATAAATGTGTTCTTGAATTTTTAAAGTCCATTGTGAAGAAGTAGAGCTGTTCATTGGTCACAAATTCTACTGTATCCTTTTTTTTTTAACTGAAGAATGCAGTTGATGTAAAAACAATTTCCTTCTGTTTGGAAGGACATTTCTAATGTGTAAAAGTCCCTTCGTTCTTATTGTAAGTGAGCTTGTTTTCAAATTTAGGCAGAAGGGAAAAATTCCTTTTTTCTTTCTTTAATTTGAGCAGACTGTGCCTAAGTGCATTTTTTAAAAAAGGCTACAGAGGTAAAATTAGGCCACAGAGGTGATATTAGCTCCAGGAAAAATAGTCTGATTTACACTTGAATGCAGTTATTTCAACTTTTGCAGTACTTCAACATTTCAAGTAATGTAATCTTAGAGAGATCTCAGTTCCAAAAATATGACAATGTATTAAGCAGAAAAATCAAACTTCACAGGATCATTTTATTTCCATTAAATTTCACTCCCAATATAGCAGAAAGCAATATTTGATTTTATTATTGTTAATTCCAAATATAACAAATATTCGTTTCAATCTGGGTTGATTTATTATCATTTAAAATAGTAGAATATTTTAAGCTTTCAGTATGTAGAAGATATCATAGGATTTGGTCCAAACTACTGTTTCTTCAATTCTCCTTTTGCTAAGAATAGCATGGTCTAGGTTCTTCGAAAGTATATATTATAGACATGACCCTTTTTGAGGAAACAATAATAATTGTACTTGCAGTTATTGAAGGATAGATATATTGTATAAATGGTGGTTTTGAGGAAAACAATAATAATACATGTGCAGTTATTAGAGACTATCATCCCTATATACTGTGTGTACCATGTTATCTTTTCTGTCTTGTAATTTCCCTGTGACTGGGCATTTTTTTCCAGCTTGATAGAGCATCTTTCAACCAAGTGCTAAAAAGTGTTATCCAAAACAAATTTTAAAAAAGCTTTAGGTCTAATTTATACAGTCTAATATCCTGTTATTACTAATATAATCTGTAAATTTCTTAGAAGAATGCGGTAGTTAATATATCTAATATACTTAGGAAACGATAATGAAGTATCTGAACTCAGTTGTCACCAAGAAGTTGACTCTCCGTAACAGGAAGCAGAGTGTACTGCTAGGAGAATAGATTATGGAGACCAAGGGCTTGGTTTCAAATCCTAGCTCTTCCACTTACTATTTCTTTGACCTTAGGCAAGCTTTTGACCTGTCCCCATCTCAATTCCTGTGCCAAATGACTTAGCCTCTCTCATTTTTACCAACAGTGGAAAGAGGCTCACAACTGTATGAGATTATAGACCTGTGAGGATTATTGGGATTCAGGGTAGTAAATGTTTTGACCCTTATCTGCCCTATAAAGCTATCAGTGTTTGCCCTTATTATTTCTGTATAGTGACTGATTCGTGTCACTTCTGGTATTTTGGAGGAAGGGTAAATATGTGCATCTCAGGGAGCTGAGATAGTGGTACATATTACACTAGAAGTATTGAAATGAGAAGGTCAACACTAGCTTCATTTTAATTAGACTATCTTAATGAGGGTGGTGTGGACACAGGGTTGAGAAATAAACAGTGAATCAAAAACCTACAGAGAAGGCAGTGGACCTTCATTACATATGCTGAATAAATGGAGGCAAATCAGTAAAGTCACTTGGATCTTGAGGTAAAGAACATCATTTTATAGTTTAAACACTTCACTCGTAATCGCTGATATCAGATCAGTCACATTGTTGTGACATTGATCATTCATTGATCACAGTCACATTGATCATTCATCCAATTTTAACCATCTGCACTGTTCTTCTCAAACACCTTTCTAAAATTGTTAGAATTTACATTCAGCTAGCATGTTTGCATTCAGATTCAGCATCCCTTCAGCACTTTCAGAAAAAGAGCAATGGATATAGAATGTAAGTTTAGATGAAGTGTATCACTGTTCTGGCTAACGTAGACAGAAAGACCCTTTGTAGACAGTGCATTTAAAGATCTTTAGTATTGAGCTGTAGTAACTTCAATTCAAGTGAGTATAGTATAGCAGTGAGTAAGAATATTAATGCTCCCTGTTTGGGAGAAAAGGAAAAGGACCTCTCTTCCAATGTCATAGCCTTGAGGGCTAAGAAGCATGCCATCTGAGCTATTTAATTGTCTTCACTCTGCTGTATGAATTGTCTACAAGATTCTTTATCTTTCCTGGACATGATTAATGTGAGCATACATCAGTGCCAGGGCCTCCACCTTCTCCACTGGGCTCCCCTTAAGAGGATCACCTACCGTGGGGAACAATAAAAGATAGCTGAAACTTTAAAAAAAAAATGGATAAGGGTGGAGAGAAAATCCATCTATTTCATCACTAACCCTCAAATAAATAGATGACCCTGTTAGCAGCGCCCTTAGAGCCCTAATGTTATACAAATTGATCGAAAAATGTTCTCCCAATAGAGAACTATGACCTAGTCAGCTCAGAAGAGCCAAAGACCGAGTTAAATACCTTAAAATATCACACCCTTGGTGCTTCAACCATTTTCCTTTGTTGCTCTTTAATTTGAGACATTTGTCAAGGAAAGAAAATATATGTCTTCTGGGAATTCCCTCGTGGAGTTACAAAGGATGCAAGTCTGGCCCGAGATACCGTGAACTTTCCAAGAAACTCAAAACTCACACTGTTGTTTTTCTCATTTATGGGCCAGTTTTTCAGCTGGAGCTGGGACATGCTCACCGACTCCATTTGATGATACTTTTCTTAGTGGACATGTACCTAATATGAGCAGCACTTAGACCATATGCTTGAGACACCCGTAGGATCACTGCTGAAACCAAAAGATTGTCCTTTTTGGATCTATGATTTTTATTACTAATTTAGTTAGGAATATATTCAGGCCCTAAAGTATAGCAAATGGAAATTGTTGAAAGATGAAAACCTCTGAAATATATACATTTTTAGTGACCTACAAGAAAACAAGAATACCAGGCAATATAAGAAGCCAAAAGTGCATTACATTTTTAGCAATACATTTAAATTAAATTTATTCATCCCAAGACTCTTGACCTAAAGAAATCTCATGCCTAGATTACATAACCTCAAGTTACATATGGGCAAGTCCTCGGGGCCTACTTCCTCGTCAAATCTCAGAGCTCCCAAATTACAGGAGATACTAAGAGATAAAGAATAAGTTCAAAAAGGCGATATAAACGGGATACATGATTCCAAGCCATGCATGCATATACACACACACACACACACTTGATTCAAAGAATATAGTCATGCATCACTTAACAACAGGGATATGTTCTGTGAAATATGTCAATTTTATTGTTGTATGAACATCACAGAGTGAACTTATATAAAACTAGTTGGTATAGCCTACTACAGACCCAGGCTATAAACCTGTACAGCATGTGACTGCACTGAATGCTGTAGGCAACTGTAACACAATGGTAAATACGTGTGTATCTAAACATAGAGAAGGTACAGTAAAAATATGGTATAAAGGATAAAAAAAGATATACCTGTTATATACACGGCACTTACCATGAGTGGAGCTTGCAGGACTGGGAGTTACTCTGGGTGAGTCAGTGAGTGAGTGGTGAGTGGATGGGAAGGCCTAGAACCACATTTCACTGTGCACTGCTGCAGACTTTATAAACACCGGACACTTAGGCTACACTAAACTTATGAAAACAATTCTTCTTTCTTCAATAAATTCATCCTAGCTCACTCTAACTTTTTCACTTCCTAAACTTTTAATTTTTTAAACTTTTTGACTCATGCAAAACACTTAGCTTAAAACATAAACGTATTGTACAAGTGTATAAAATATTTTATTTTTTATATTCTTATTCTATAAGCTTTTTTGTATTTTTAGTTTTTTTGTTTGTTTGTTTGTTTGTTTGTTTTTTTACTTTTCAAACGCACACATTAGCCTAGGCCTATGCGGCATCTGGATCATCAATATCACTGTCTTCCGCCTCTGCGTCTTAGTCCCACTGGAACCTCTTCAGGGACAGCAACACACATGGAGCTGTCATCTCCTGTGATAACAATGCTTTCCTCTGGAATACTTCCTGAAAGACCTGCCTCTCGGTTAACTATTTCTTACTAGGTAGAAGTAGTACCTTCTAAAATAATGTTGGAGAGTACAGTATAATACATACATAAACCAGTAAAATAGTTGTTTATTATCATTGCCAAGTATGAGGTACTACATATCATTGCATGTGCTAGACTTTTATGGGGCTGGCGGGGCAATAGGCTTGTTTACATCAGCATCACCACAAATAAGTAAGAAATGTGAGGACGTGAAGACGGCTGCCATGTCACTAGACAATAGCAATTTTCCAGCTCTATTATAATTTTAGTGAACCACAGTCACACATATGGTCTGTGGTTGACCAAAAACATCATTATCTGGCACATGACTGTAATTTTTAAAATGCCACCGGGTGAAAATACAAAGTTGGAAAATGTTTTGTCCTTTCTTTTAAAGGGACACGGATATGGGTGCTATGATATGTATCTATATCTATATAAGTAAATTCAATACATGGAATTATGTCATGAGCACAGATAGAGTGTTGTAAAGAAGAAAGGAAAGCCATTTCCCAAAGGGGAGTCAAGAAAGGCTTTGTGGAGGATGTGTCATTTGAGACGAGCCATAAAACATGGGTAGTGCTTATATTTTAAAGACATTTTGGGGAGAGGAAACAGAATCCATCCATTTATTCACTTGTTCATTCATTTATTCATTTACCCAACATCTATTAAGCAATGACAATACACAGGGTATTGTGTTTGATCCCAGACTAGGAGACCAAACGAAACAAAGTCTTTGCTTTCAGAAGGTAGCACTTATGTGAAAAGCATCCAGGAGATCAGGTCATCTATATCATAAAATACATTTAAGGGTGTAGAGGACATAAAATGGGGAAAGTGGGTTAGGATCAAATTGTGGACAGGCTTGACTCCCGCTTGATCTTAATTTGATAGACAATGAGAAGATTGTAGCGGTATCTGAGCAGCACACCGGTACAACATAACCAGCAATGTGCCTTAAGTAAAAGTGACCAAGCAGCCTTTCTCTCAGCACCGATGAGTGAAATTAGATAGAACTCAAGATGGAAAAAAGGAAAGGAAAAACTAGCCAGCCCACACAGGTTAATGGTGACTCTGTGTCTTTATTTTCATAGCCTGACTCAGATAATTCCCTTGAGTCCCAGAACCAATATTTCTTCTGCAGTGGCTCTCCTGCAGGGTTTCAATACTTTAAAAAACACAAACGTTTGCAATCTCAGTGAGGCCAGAAGAACTAGACCAAATGGGGTCTGTGAGAGGCAGAAAGGTAGCGGGACTTGTTCAAGGTCATAAAGTGAGTCAGAGAGGAGTCAGGAATAGGCTCCATGAGTCAGGGCTCCCGGCCTGTGTGCTTTGACCACGAGACAATGCTCCTCCCTAGCAACAGTGAGAGGACTCAGCCTCCACGCAGAGAAACTGGCTCTTTCTCTACGTCTCTGGCCTCCTGGAATGGCAGGACTATGTCATGTTACATTTTGTTCCACAGTCCATAATAAGTTCCAATGAATACATCTTGGCTAGCTGGAGAAGCGGTAGCAATGAGGTGGTTCACCCGGTAATACTGAGCCATGACAGCCCAGTACAGGTAAAAAGGCCAGAGCTGGAAACAGAGGGAGCAGATTCCAATAAGTCTCATATGGAGAACTTTCAATTGACACAGTTGAGGCATTCAGCAAGTCAGCAGAAGATAGGAAAAAAAGACTATGGGTAGTGTCAGATGTTGGGAGTGTCTTTTTTTTTTTTTAATTAATAAAATGCTTCTGTTCTAGAATAGTACATTAATATAAAAATAGGGGATTGCAAACTAGTACAACCTCTATGGAAAGTAGTATGGAGATATATCAAAGAACTAAAAGTAGAACGACCGTTTGATACAGCAACCCCACTACCAGGCATCTACCCGAAGGAAAAAAGACATTCTATAATAAAGATACCTGAACTCGAATGTTTATAGCAGCACAATTCACAATTGCAAATATGTGGAAACAAGCCAAGTGTCGATCAGTACATGAGTGGATTAATCAAATGTGGTATATGTATACCATGAAGTACTACTCAGCCACAAAAAACAATGGTGAACTAGCACCTCTTGTGTTATCCTGGATAGAGCTGGAGGCCGTTCTACTAAGTGAAGTACCACAAGAATGGAAAAACAGGCACCACATGTACTCACCGTCAAATTGGTACTAACTGATCAACACTTATGTGCACATATGGTAGTAACATTCATTGTGGGCCTGGCAGGTGGGAGGGGGGAAGAAGGGATGGGTATATTCACACCTAATGGGTGCAGTATGCATGGTCTGGGATGGGCACAATTATAGCTCTGACTTGGGCAGTGCAAATGCAATATATGTAACTCAAACGTTTCTACCCCCATAAAAATTTTGAAGAAAAACAAAAAGATGTTCTGAAGAGTTTGTTGAGATTGCCACGAATATTATCCATTATTTGTTTGTTAAAATATATGTGTTTGCTACCACCTGAGATTCTAATTTACCCTTTCTAGGGAAAAAGGATCGTGTTTACCGGGATAGTTTTAAAATGGCCAAAGTCAACTCTGATACTTTCTATGGTGAAAATCATTGTTTTAAAATACCAGATTTGTGGTGTGAGCCTAATGTTAAATGTTATTCCTTTTTTTTAAGTGACTTGTCTTTGTCATTATTCTTTCTTCAGGTCCTAGAATCTTCTTTTCCTTTTAATCATGTATAGCTCATTGAAATTATTGTCAAAATTTCATTTTAATATAGCTTTTAATACACAATATTAAAAACATACCTTGGTCATTAATGGTACAGAAATATAAGTACTCCTTGTGTAGATCTGTGGGCATTTCTTGCAGTTCCAAGGTAAAGGTATATTTACAAGCGTCTGGGAGAAATGAGTAATAATACCTTTTTCATATGAAAATATCAATGTGGGAAAGCCAGTGTACTCCATAATTCTTTATAGTGGAGGATATATAAATCCACATTTTGTACCTGTATAAGCAAAATATTGCATTTAAAAATTTAAATTTTATTTAAGTAAATTATAGCATACTCAAAAATTCAAAGTCCAAACCATGAAAAGCTAATCTATATAAATGAGGGATGCCTACATATGTGATAAAAATATAAATAAATGTGAAAAATCATTCTTAAAAAAGTCAGATTGGTGTTACTGCTCAGGGCAGGGAGGAGGTTTTGCTCTGAGAGTGTACGTGGTCGGGAAGTACTTCTAGAGGCTGGCTATATTCTATTTTTTGACCTGGGTGGTGGTTGCAAAGACGTTTATTATATTGTTAAACTGTCCAAATGTGTTTTATGCAGTTTTCTGTATGTATGTTATAATTTACAATAAAAAGTTTTTAAAAGTTGAATAGTACTAAAAGACTATGATGAAAAGCAGCTGTTTTGTGCCGCACTGGTCCTCACCTCTAACTCCTGCTCAACAGATGCAGCCACGTTAGCTGTTTCTAATGGTTTTGATCTTTATATTTCAAAAGAAAATATTATATGGCCTATTTTTAATTTTTTTAAAATTTTACACATTATACTTCCACTTTCTTCTGTAGCTGATGAGGAATTAACACTGGTACTTTGTCCTTAACAGGGCATCTTTCCTCTCCCTCCGCCTGTTGCCAGGAGTTTTGGTTAAATGTATATTCAGTGCCCACCTTTTTTAATGACCAGGCATATTTTCATTATGGCCGAGCCACCCTGTACTTTTAGATGACCCTTTTTTCTGTTTTCTACATTTCCATTCTCTCCTGACAGTTAATACCTGCCCATGTGTTTTGTTTTGTTTGCATTTTGTTTTATGTGACTCTGACTTATTTGGCTTCAAATATGTTAAGAGAAGAATTAGACAACTTGTCTCAATATATTTCAATATAATCTCTCATCTTGGGGGGTGTGTGTCTTTCTTGAGACTCTCTTCCCTGCTGCCTCAACCCACACGGGCTGTTCAGTTAGGTCTGCTCCGCAAGCCATCTGTGTGACTTCTCTTCACCATCGTCCTAGGAGTTCTCCTCACCTCGTCCACATTTCATAAATCCTACATATTCCTCTTTTATGGATTACTGCCTTCGAGTGTAATGCCAGGAGCTTCCTGGAAAAAGATGTATGGCAGGTAATTTTTTGAGAGTTCACAGGTCTGAAAATAATCCCGATTCTACTGTTACACCTCCTGATGGTTTGGCTAGGATTATAATTATAGTTTTCCAGAATTTTTTTCCAGAATTTTGAAGACGTATTTCTTCTGTATTCTAGCTCTCAGTAATCTCATTCATGATCTTTCTTTGCACGTGACTTAGGTTTTCTGCTAGAAGCTTTTAGGATGCTTTCTTTATTCTCGGTACCCTGAAATTTTATTATGGGGCAACTTGATGTGGATCTGTTTTCTTTAAATTAGGCTGCTGAACACAAGCTGATGTCTTTAACTGAGAAGTTCATCCTCTTCGATTCTGTGTAGAGCTCTTGAATAAATTCTTGTAATTTTTTTTTGTTTTATTTATCCCTTATTCTCTAACTTCCCCTTAGAGGTTGGGCTGTCTTGGCCAATCTTCCATTTTTCTTTTCCCTTTTTCTTCCCTTCTTATTATCTTTTTGGCTTCTAATTATTCAATGAATATTCAATTATTCTATCAGATTTTTAATTTCCCTTTTTTCATTTCCCTCGCATCTCCTCTCTACACGGAGGTATAAAATTTTTTTTGCAACAGGTTGGTTTAGTGACCAACTCTTGATTTGTGATACATCTGCACATTTTCCTTAGAATAAAAATAAAACTCCCCATCATGTGTTTATGGTTTGGTTTCTGCTTTTCTCTAGAGTTCACTGTTACCACTGCACAGTATTATCAATATGCTATTGATTTATTGATTATCTCCCAGTTCTTTAATTGAGCTATTCTCCCTTTTATCCCATTTGCTAGTCTTCCTTGCCTTGATATTTTTTTATTTCTGTTCTTTATCTGACCAACTACTACTTACTAATTTAAATTTAGCTGCACATTTTTCTCTAAAGCACTTTCTAACACGCTTCTTTGAAGTAAACAACCTTCTCCTGCTGAGTGCTCCTTAGCACGATGCATCCCTTCCTTCAAAACATTTGTAGCTGGAGACTCCAGCAGTCTCAAGTTCACGTCACTACAACACCAGATCCAGAAAACCTAAACATTTGTACCCCCACAATATGCCGAAATAAAAAAAAGTCAAAGCAGATGCATCCCTGCTTCCCTCATATAGGACTGTGATCACAGGAAGAGGACACTGACATTGAGGTGATGCTCACTGTCACAGATGCTCAGGTTGCCAAAATATTGAAGCTTCCCAGATCGGTGGATTGGTGGATAAAGAGCCTCTTCTCCAAGTTCTCTGAAATCCCCATGCCCACCCCAGCCAGTCTGGCCATGCCCGTAGGACCACCCTGACCACTCTAAAAGCTGTCAGTTAAAGGGTTAATGCCTGCACAACAGGACTTTTTAAGACTCTGCTCCAACTCCAGGGTTGGTGTTCATTCAGTTTGGTTAGTAACCGTGTTTTACTGGTAGCTTTATATTATATGACATCTGAGACAAGAAATTTCATTTTTATGACAGCTGGAGTTTTTAGTGATAGTAAATATTGCTACCTTCTGTTTTAGTGATAAGTTTAATAGCAAATGTCAGAAAACCCAGTTAAAAAACATAGAGGTTTATTTCTTGCTCATGCAAGAGTACAGGTGTACAGCCTGGGGCTGGTTTGGCATCTTCTCAATTATTAGAGGCCCCAGTTTTTCTATTGAGCTGTTTTGCCATATTTCATAACTGATGACTACCTCGTGGCCCAAGATGGCTCCTCAAGCCCCAGCCATCACTTTGCATTCCGGACAGTATGAAGATGGAAAAAAAAAAGCTCCCCCAAACAGAAGAGCATGCTCCCACTCCTTAATGATGTCTCCTAGAAGTTGCACATACGATTTCCCTTAGATTCTATTGGTCAAAACTTAATCACCACACCTAGCTTCAAAGGAGAATATAATTACATTACTATTTAAGGGGGCCATGTATCTAGCCAAACAGTAAGATGCTATTATTGCAGAAGATAAAATTCCCAGATATGAGTAGACAACTGGAAGTCTCAGCCACAACTAACCTGTTTATAGTCTCTGATTTATGGTGGCAAGAGGGCTTTAGGAAGGAAGCTAATTATTCGACAAATGTTTGATGGGGGACTAGAATCCTAATAAGAAAAAAATTATTATAAGATCCTTATTTTATACCCCAAGACAGTGGTGAGGGGCCATCTAGAAACCATAACTCTAATTCTGAAGGAACATGGTCTCCTCTAAACTCTGCCTGTTTTTCATCCCGTCCATCCATGGTGGGTGTTTTTCTTTCTGCTTGATCTCAACCACATATGGCGTATGAAATACAAGCAGGAATGGCATATGTTCAAAACTCTCTAACTCCTCTGGCTAATACTTGTCTTTCCCTTCTCCAGACTCTTAAAACACTTACAGTTTATATAAAGCAATACAATCAGTTCATTGAACACATATATATTGAGCACCTACTATATGTCGGACATTCTTCTAGGCACTGGGGAAACATCGGCGAACAAAACGGATGCATTAGAAAGCCGTTTAGGACTTTGCCTTTTACTCTGAGTGAAATGTGAAGTTGTTGGAGGGTTTTGAGCAGAGGAGGGGTGTGTTTTAAGTTTTAGAAACATCCTTCCAGTTGCGGTATTGAGATCAGACTCTGGAGGAGAATGAGTAGGAACAAGGAGAATGATTTGCAGTCTGCTTTGGAGATGACTGAAGTAATCCCAGAATACGTTACACGACACTATGTAGAGAGAGATGATGTTGACAGTTACGCTGACAAAAGGAACACAGGGTATGAGAGAAAGGGAGGAACCAAGAATGGCATGAAGGTATTTGAGGAACGTAGTTGTGATTTGGCTGAAATGGTGAGATAGTGAGAAGTTTCTGGAGAAATCAAAGTAGTGAAGTCTATTGGACATCCAAATGGAGGTCTGGGGTTCCACAGAACAGCCTGGGCTGGAAATGTAAATGTGTTCATCTTTAACAAATGGGTGGTGTTGAAAGCCATGCTACCAGATGCAGTCATCAAAGAATTGAGGTAAACAGGTAGAAAAAACCGAATACCCATGAATTCTAGGGCATATCCAGTGCTTAGAGATTGAAGGGAATAAAATGAAGTATTGATAGCAAAGGAGATTGAGAAAGAGAAGCCAATGAGGTGGGTAAAAAACCAAAAACTGGGTAGAATGGTATCCTGGAAGCCAAGCAAAGAAAGTATTTCCAGAATGAGGACGTGACCAGCTGTGTCAAAAGTGAGGTGACAGATCAAGTAAGGTGAGGACTAATCATTGATTATGGATATTAGTAATGTTGAATCCCCGGGGGCCTGACAAGGGAAGTTTTGGTGGAGTGCTGGCAGCAAAAGCCCAGTTGGAGTAAGTTTAAAAGGATGTGGAAAGATAATAATTGAACTATCAGGAGAACTGAGAGTTTGCTTTTCCAGGATGCAAGAAATAACAGCATGTTTGAATTATGATGAGAACAATCTAATTAAAAGGAAAAATGAATGACATAGAGCAAAAGGAAACATTTGCAGAGCAATACTCTTGCACCATCAGTAGCTGGTAGAGAGGAGCATAAACAGTTCCCCTACAGTGTCAAGAGGACACAGTATTTAGGTATAGAAGCCAGCAGGTTGGTGAGTGGTGAAGATTCAGTGGCTGTTCATGTCTTACCTTTAATTTGTGTTTATTAAGTCATTTATATTATGTTTATCTGTAAATTTCTCTAGGCCAAAAACTGCCTTATGTATTTTATTATATGTCTTTTGTGAATACATGTACACATTTCTGTTGAGTAAATACACCCAGAATTTCAGGGAATAGTACATACATATGTTCAATTTTCTTAGCTGCAGCAAACCGTTTTCTAAAAAGGTTGTTCCAATTTACACCCCCACCAGTTGTGTATGAGAAAATGATTTCCTCCACAACCTTGCCTATACATTTGGTATTGTGTCTTGTTTTGTTTTGTTTTGTTTTTCATTTTAGCTATTCTTTCAAGTGAGTGGTCTCAACTCCTTGTGGTTGGATTTACACTTTCCTGATGACTAACTAATGAGTATCTTTCCCTACATTTATTGGCCATTTGATAATTTCTTTAGCAAGCTGTGTATTCAAGTCTTCTGACACATTTTCTAGTCAGTTGTCTTTCTCTTTTTCTTATTGATTCATGTGAGTTTGTATATATTCTGTACACAAATCCTTTGCCAACTATACGTATTACAAATATCTCCTCTCACTCTGTGAGTCACTGTTTCCTATTTTAATGGTGTCATTTGATGAACAGAAATTATTTTAATACAGTTCTACCAACTCAGAAGTGATATCTTTTAGTGAATGTTTACAGTTGTTTCTTTGGTGCTCGGAAATAGCATGCATTCTGCAGTTGGTCTCTGCAATATTCAAGGTGTGCTTACCAAGTCATATTTGTTTACCTTGTCGTTCATATATATTCTGTTCTTTCTGATAACATTGTCTTCATGATCTGTCAATTACCCTGAGAGACAAACAATGATAGCCTCTCACTATAATTATGGACTTGCTTCTTTTACCTTTAGCTATGTTTAATTTGACTTAATGTATCTTAAAGCTATATCATTTAATCCATATACATTTAAACTGGTTCTATTTTTTCTGGTGAATTAAATCTTGTCACATTATAAAGTGACTCTCCTTAACACAAAAAGTATAAAATCTATTTGGTATTTATCTACTGCTTGGTATTTATTTCATTTTCTCCTTCCTTTTATTTTCAACCTTTATGTATTCTTATGTTCAAGGTTTTTATATCCCAACAACATATAATGTGGTTATTTATATAATCTGGTCGGATTGTATGACTTTTGACAAAAACATTTAGCATACGTAGCTAGACGTGATTACTGATATGTAACACCTTATTTTGTTCTTTATTTACTGCCTTTACCCATACCCGGTGGGCATTCTTGAGTCATAGAATGAGATTTCACTGCAGGGATGCAGTACAGAGCTGTCCAGGTTGTGCGTTACACACAGGTGCCACATCCAAAAAGACTGCCAAGCACATGATAAAACCTTAAATTCTTATATTTGTCACATTAATTCTCTGGTGGATGCAAGTAAAGTGTCTTCTGGGAGAAGGACCTTTTTAAAACTTGAACTTCAGATGCCATAAGAGTGAGGATTTGCATCTGCTTCTGCTATGCACCTGGGGATGGCATCCGAGCCCCAGAGTGTCTCAAGCTAAATTCACAGCTTCAGGTCTCTTCTCCACCCTGGTATCTAGAAGGTGGATTGCAAAGCCCCGTGAGACTCAACCCATGGCAACATTTTCTCGGGGATTTTTTTTTTCCCTTTCCGTAACAACCACGCCACTGTTCCTTACTAAGGTGAGCTTTTATTCAGTTCCCCGGGGGTTGGGAAAAGGGCTGGCGTACATCTGTTCAACCCTGTTTCTGAGTGGATAGCCATGGGGATTCCATACTGATAGAAGTTCCCTTATTTGACTTCCTACCTCAGGCAGACTCTGGGCCTAACATCTAACCCAGTTAATACCCTTTCCTGCCCCCTAGCGGTTGCCAAAGTTAGAGACCAAGGTGGCCATTATATGCAAAAATGCCATCGGGACAAAAGCGGTCGCTGGGTCCCGGTACTTTGCATAGCTATCTTCGCTCCAGCTTTTCCATTAGTCTTGGCAATATCACTCCTTATTATAATATCTTGTCACTGCTGCTCTGCTTTAAAGGAGAAGCAAAATATTTATGTTGTTTTATTAATTGCTATCAGTGAGAGATTTGGTCTCAACAACATAGTCTATTGTTACTAGAAATGGAGTCCACATTTAAATCTTTAATCTTTTTGTAACTGCGTTGTATGTATAGTATGAAGCAGGAATACAGTTTCGTTACTTTCCATTTGGCAAGCCAATTGCTTAGTGATATTTATTGACTAATTCCTTCTTCTCGCAGTAACTGGCCAGGTCATCTTTGTCGTATATCAAGATTGCGTATACAAATTGGTTTGTTTCCGCACCCTACTTGCTTCATTGCTGAAACACGCGTCAGCGCACTGCAGTGCTGCCGAGATGTTAATGAGTGACAGTGCCAAAATTTACGAAGAATCCGGAGCCAAGGGAGCTAGGAACAAAGCACCAGAATACGACGCTGATGGCGTTCACCTGCATCGGCAAACCTGGCCTCTAACTTTGGCAGCCACAAGGGGGCAGGGAAGGGTGTTAATTGGGTCAGGAGTGAAGCCCAAAGCCTGCCCAAGGTAGAAAGTGGAAGAGGAGACTGTGCCCCATCGATGCAGGACTGCAAAAGGCTATATGCTCAGACAGGTTTAAGCGATATAAAAGCAACCATTTCCACAAACCCTGCATTGCCTTAAATAATGTAGCTTTATAACATGTTGATATGTCTTACAAGGCCAAACACTCTTATTCTTTTTCCTATTGTGTTATTATTATTACCCTTGATTCTTTTCTTGTTTTTTGAAATATATTATTGAGTCAGACTGTTAGTTCTATGAAAAATCTTGTTGAGATTTTGATTGAAAATGGATTGAATTTATCTGGGGAAAGTTGACATCTTTACAATATTAAATTTTCCTAACACTCTATTTAGTTAGCTTTTCTTCAATAAAGTTCTATTAGTTTACTATGTAAAGATATTGTTTACCTTTGGATAGCATAATGGTAAGGACTATATATATTTGTTGCCCAGGTAAATATTAACAGTATAAGTTTTTCATTATTTTTTTCTCATTCTTTTTTTCTAATGGTTAGACATGCAAATAGGTTCTGCACACAAATCTTAAATCTTGTCAACTTGCAAAACTCAGTTATTCCTTCTAATAAGTTTTCTCTTCTATATTTTTGGACATATGCATGTGAAAGACAGTTCCGTGCTTCTTTCCAGTTTGCATACCTTGTGTTTCTCTTACTCGTCTTGTACGTACAGTGTTAAATGGATATGGTTGTAGTGGGCTTCCTTTTCTGTGCCTGATATTAAAGAGAATATTTCACATTTTACCATTTAACATGTTTCATATTACTCTTGCTGTGTTTTAGTAAATCTTCACGTTTGTCTATCCCTGTCTTTGATTACTTGGGGTTATCAGTTCATGGAAGAGTAATTTTAGGACGTCCCTTTCTAGCATAGTAGTTATGCTTTTGATTGCCATTGTAAAGAATCTAGCACAGTAATACTGATGTGCAGTAGGAAGAAATTTTATAAACAGGTATGTAATAACTGACTCATTTACATATTGCTAAACATTATCAATGTACAATCAGGATTTATTTTTTATTTTATAAAGAGGTTTACACTCTTAGCATTTAAATATTTTATACGTGTTATTTTAAACTATCAATCAGTATACTCTCTTTGCCCCAAAGAATTGTCCGTATGTTAATATATAAAATCTCATTTCCTCTTTTTCTTCCCAGTATGATTATTCTCTAAGCTGCAGTTATAGCTAAGAGATATCTTGGAGGGAAGTTTCTGTTTGTTTGTTCTTCGTGCTCCCTGGTTACTATGGTGACATCATACTACTTAACTTTTTTTTTGTTACTTAGCTATTCATATTTTTTAATTGACACACAATAATTGTATGTATTTATGGGATACAGTGATATTTTGATACATATGCACGATGTATAATGAGCAATATACCAAGTTAGCATATATATCACCTCAAACATTTCATAGTCTTGAGGATATTCAAAATTCTCTCTTCTAGCTATTTGGAACTATACAATAAATTATTGTTAGCTATAGTCATCCTACAGTGCCGTAGAACACTGGAATGTATCACTCCTATCTAGCTGTAATTTTGTGTCCCTTAACCATCTTCTCCCTATCTCCCTCCCCAGCCCCTCCCCAGGCTCTAATAACCACTATTCTACTTTCTACTTCCATGAACACAACTCTTTTAGCTCCCACACGAGGAAGAACTGCACTATTTGTCTCTGTGCGCCTAGCTTATTTCACTTAACGTATCCATGTTGTGGCAAATGAGAGGATTTCATTATTTTTTATGGCTGAATAACATTCTGTCATGTATATACACCATATTTTCTTTATCCGTTTACCTGTTGATGGGCACGTAGGTTAATTCCATATCTTGGCTATTGCGAATAGTGCTGCGATAGACATGGGGGTACAGATATCTCTTCGATATATTAATTTCAAGTAGGTTTTTAAAATATATCTAATTTTAAATATATTTTACCCTGTGATATTTTAAATATTAATGTTTATTAACTTCTAATAATTTTGTTGCCTCAACTTTAATGGACACTCCAATTCAGTGAGTTTTGTGTTTTAGTAATCTAATTAATATTCTGAGCTCTAAAAAGCTATAACTAAATGCCAGTTATAACAATATATTATTAGTTTTACTTCTTAGCTAAGGGAAAAGAATTAGTGACAGAACCTTGGAAATAATTTCTTGCCATACATTGAAGCAAATAAGTAAAATTGAATATGATTACTTTAGCCATAAAATTAACCATGTAGCTTCTGAATTCTTGAGCGATGGAGTGAAACGCACAATTTCTTCAAAGAAAGCTAAAATATGATGCCAATCATATCAGCCTAAAGACAAAAAATGTCTGACAAATCATTGTCATTTCATACTGTCTGACTCTTCATCCAAAAGAAGCCACAACTATCTATTTTTAAAAGTCCCAAGCCATTTTTCCCCACTGGGATTCTATAGAAAACAACTTAAAAATCATAGATATTTTAAATGTGTGCATGAAATTAAACTTTCTGACTTTCTAGACAACCTTTCATAGAAAACTGAGCTCTATAGCTAAAATTTTAGGAGGAAAATTATTAAGCTTAATGATCAAATTGAGTCCTTGATCAAACTGCCATTGCAGCAAAATGGCATTTCCTTTCTCCACCTGTGTGCACGAGTGCATTATTTCCTTGATCTTTTTCACCTTGTTCCTTTTCAGTCTGAATATAAACTAACATTGCTTTAATTTATTCTTTTCTTTTCTTATTTTCATAGAATATTTAGCTAGTGGTGGAGGACAGTGAAAATAATGTATGAAAGATCTCAAGGCTAGGCTATCATTCAAATGATATTTTCAAACATCCTAAAATTGTACATTTCCAAGCTCATTTCCTTATTCTTAATCAATATTTCTCTCTTTTTTATGATTTTCAGTATGAACAGCATCTGTGTGAATGTTTCTGTTTGGAGAAACTTACATATACTTCATTATGTAAATTATACATGGCATGTGCAACTGAATATTTTGTTTGTGTTTAATTATTTCCACGTAGATGTTTGCATGGATATAAAACAAAAAGGAAATAAATTCTAAACTTGGCTCATTGCCTAATTAACTTTATTACTACCTTATTTTATTTTGTACCCTCACACAAGTTTGTTTTCTTGCAAAGATAAAGAAACGGGACAAGCAGTTCCCTTCTGTGGGAATTTGGTCTCACTTACGTGACACCACCCAGATTCCCTGCACCCCTTCTTTGCCACCACCACTATACTCATCTAAAGTGAGCTAAAATATTTATTGAGTTATGAGAGTAAGAACTCTATTTTTTAAAATTTCATATAAAATAACAGTGCAGTATTGGTCACGACCAACAGAGTCTAAGGCTCCTTTGTAACCACTAAATGTACGAAAAACCACAAATTACCGTTGGAGTTGGAGAGAGGTTGGCCTTGG